>JAJPUD010019846.1:0-25783 GCA_023553655.1 Myrmecobius fasciatus
CTTTTTCATATTATCAAAGTAATATCTAGTTAATTATACCCCCAAACTTTATCCCCCTAGTAAAAATAAAGTTCTCAAGAGTCCTTTCCTGTTTACCTTTTTATGCATCTCTTGAGTTCTGTGTTTGGGTGTTGAATTTTTTGTTCACATGGGGTCTTTTCATTAGAAATAGGTGAAATTCACCTATATCATTGAATGCCCATCTTCTTTCCTGAAGGATAATGCTCATTCTAGCTGGATAGGTTATTCTTGTTTGTAATCCAAGTTCCTTTCCCCTTCGGAATATCTCGTTCCAGGCCCTTCGATCCTTCAGTGTGGAGGCTGACAGATCCTGTGTGATTCGGATTATTGATCCTCGGTATTTGAATTGTGTCTTTCTAGCTGCTAGCAAAATCTGTTCCTTGGTGCTATAGTCCTGAAATTTAGCCACGATATTCATAGGTGTCTTAATTTTGGGGTCTCTTTCACGAGGTGATCGGTGAATTCTTTAAATGGTGATTTTGCCCTTTGGTTCTACAATCTCAGGGCAGTTTTCTTTCAGGATTTCCTGGAAGATAGTGTTTACATTCTTTTTTTCATCACATCTTTCAGGAAGTCCAATAATCCTTAGATTGTCTCTCCTAGATCTATTTTCCAAGTCAGTTGTTTTTCCCAGGAGATATTTCATATTTTCTTCTAATTTTTCATTTTTTTTTGTTTTTGTTTGACTGATTCTTGAAGTCTTATTGAGTCATTCGTTTGCATTTGTTCAATTCTTATTTTTAAAGTGTTGTTTTCTTCAGTTACCTTTTTAAGCTCCTTCTGTAACTGGCCAATTTTTTAATTGCACTCTTTTTCCACTTCACTAATTTTATTTTTCAATAAATTGGTATCTTTTTCATATCTCTTTTGCAGGGCATCATATCAGTCTTTCACTGATTTCAGTTTATTTTCCCATTTATCCTCCAGCTCTCTTTTGAGGTTCTTTATGCAATCTTCCAGAAAGGCCTTTTGAAAAGGGGACCAGTGATGGTTCTTTCTGATTTTGTCTGAATTTTTGTCTAAAGGAACCTCTGGATCTGGGGTGATCATTTCTTCATTTTCTTTATAAAAGCTGTCTATGGTGAGAGCTCTCTTTTGCTTCTTCATCATTTTTTTTTAGACTGAGTGGATATCTCTTTAAGGTAGGGAAAAAAATGGTGGCTGCAAAAAGCTTTTCCCTGGGGCACTTCGGCGAGTTGACTTAAAGTGCTGGGTCGGTGGGGGCTAGGACTAAGTCCGAATTATTCCTTAAACAAGGCAAGTCTGCCAGAACACCTGTCCCCAATCAGGGCAGAGTGTCCTGAATGCCTCAGATTAACTCCAGGTGTTTGGAATTTGGAGTTTGGAGTTTGGAATTTCTGCCAGGATGAGCTGTGCTGAGTCCCTCCCTCACTTCTGGCCTATGCAGAAGTCGTCTATTTATCTCTCTGTCCGAGTCCGACTAAGCTGATATGAAGTTATCCAGAGAGCAGTGTCCAAATATTTCTGAGTTCATTGACTTGAAGATCAGTTCAGAGGCTTATTTTATTGTTGATTTGAGAGAAGATCGGAGGAGAGGCAGAAAGTCACCTTTTCACTCCGCCATCTTGGCTCCGCCCCCACACTTTCCACATAAAGTTAGACATAGTCAATTGGAAAAACATCAAGTTCTCATGGGTAGGCCGAGCGAATATAATAAAAATGACAATACTACCCAAACTAATTTACTTATTTAGTGCCATATCAATCAAACACCCAAGAAATTAGTTTACAGATCTAGAAAAAAATAGTACCAAAGTTCATTTTGAAGAAGAAAAAGTCAAGAATTTCAAGGGAATTAATGGGAAAAAAAAGGCCAATGAAGGTGGCCTTGGTATACCAGATCTAAAAGTGTATCATAAAACAACGGTCATCAGACTTATTTGGTACTGGCTAAGAAATAGAGTAGTCGATCAGTGGCATAGGATAGGATCATAGGACAAACTAGGCAAAAAGTATAGTAATCTATTATTTCACAAACCCAAAGACCCCAGATTTTGGAATAAGTACTCACTATTCGACAAAAACTGTTGGGAAAAATGGAAACTAGTGTGGAAGAAATTAGGGCTTTACTCACACCTAACACCACATACCAAGATAAGATCTAAATGGGTTCATGATCTAGATATAAAGAGTGATATTGTAAGCAAATTAGAGGAACGTAGTATAGTTTACTTCTCAGACCTGTGGTGATGGAATACATTTATGTCCAAAGAAGAACTGAAACTTTTAATTGAACACCAGATAGAAAATTTTGACTATATTAAGTTTAAAAGTTTTTGTACGAACTAGTCTAAGACAGACAAGATGAGGAGGGAAGCAATAAATTGGGAAATCATCTTTAAATGTAAAGGCTCTGATAAAGGCCTCATTTCTGAAATAGAGAATTGTCTCATATTTATAAGAATTAAAACCATCTTCCAATCGTTAAATGGTCAAAGGATATGAACAGATAATTTAACACTATTTTTAGTCATATGAAAACGTGCTCCAAATCACTATTGATAAGAGAAATGCAAATTAAGAAAATTCTGATGTACCACTACACACCTGTCAGATTGGCTAAAATGACAGGAAATGATAATGATAACTGTTGGTGGGGATGTGGGAAAAGTGGGACACTGATACATTGTTGGCGGAAGTGTGAATGGATCCACCCATTCTGTAGAGCAGTTTGGAACTATGCTCAAAAAGTGATCCAATTGTGCATACCCTTTGATCCAGCAGTGTTTCTATTGGGCTTATATCCCAAAGAGATCTTAAAGGAAGGAAAGGGCCCCACATGTGCAAGAATATTTGTGGCAGCCTTTTTTGTAGTGGCTAGAAACTGGAAAATGAATGAATGCCCATCAATTGGAGAATGGCTGAAAAAAAATAGTATATGAATTTTATGGATGATTTCAGAGAAGCCTGGAGAGACGTGCATGAATTGATGCTGAACGAAATGAGCAGAACCAGGAAATCATTATATATGGCAACAACAATACTATATGATGATCAATTCTGATAGACATGGCTCTCTTCAACAATGCAATGTTTCAAACTAGTTCCAATTGTTCAGTGAAGAAAACCATATACACCCAGAGACAGGGATATGAAATGTGGACCACAACATAACATTTTCATGCTCTCTATTGATGTTTACTTGCATTATGTTTCCTTTCTCTGATTTTTTTTCTTGTAGTTATGATTTTTCTTGCACAACAATAAGTGTGGAAATATGTATACATATATTCAATTTGCCAAGTATTTTAACATAATTAACATGTAGTGGATTTCCTGCCATGCAAGGGAGGGGTGGGGACTAGGGGGCAAAATTTGTAAAGAAAGCTTTGTAAGGGTGAATGTTGAAGCATTACCCATACATATGTTTTGCAAATAAAAAGTTTTAATAATAATAAAAAAATCAGTCAAGTAAATTGTTAAAATAGAAGAAAATATAAAATACCTACTTTTGAAAACAACCTGAAAACTAAAATAAAAAAAGAGCCTATTCATTATTTTTCAGGAAATCATCAAAGAGAATTGTGTGATGACATAGAATCAGAAAATAAAATATTCATTGAAAGAATTCACCTTACACTTCCAGCATGTGAACCCAAGATTAAACCCCAAGGAATTTTTGGCTAAATTTCAGAACTATCAGACCAGAGAAAAATATTGGAAGAAACCAGAAAAAATTCAAATGCCGAGGAGCCCCAATAAAAATTACCCAAGAGTACCTAGATAATGAAGCAATATTCGTATTAAACAATATATACAGAAAGTGGTAGAGCATTACTCTTAAAGGAGAAGTTAAGAGAGCAAGAAGAAATAAATAACAAAGCTATAATAGTGGGAGATCTTAATTTTGCTCTTTCAGGAATATATAAATCAAACCACAAAATAAATTAAAAAATTAAAGAGGAAAAATAGAATATTAAAAAATTTAAATATGATTGACCTTTGGAGAAAATTGAATGGAGACAGAAAGGAGTATAATTTGTTCTCACCAGTTCATGTTACCTATACAAAAACTGACCACATATTAGGACATAAAGACCTCAAAGTCAAATGAAGAAAGATAGAAATAGTAAATGAATTTTTTCAGATCACAATGCATTAAAAATTATATTCAATAAAATCCAGGAGAAAACAGATTAAAAAGTAACTGCAAACTAAATAATCTCATCCTAAAGAATGAATGGGTGAAATAGCAAACCATAGACACAATTAATAATTTCATCCAAGAAAATGACAATAATGAGACAGCCTAACCAAATTTTGGGATGAAGCCATGGTGGTAATAAGGGGGAATTTCATATCTCTAGATGCTTACTTGCATAAAATAGAGAAAGAGAAGATCAATGAAATCACTTGCAACTAAATAAAACCAGAAAAAGAACAAATTAAAAACCTCCAATCAAATACCAAACTTGAAAATCTAAAATAAAAGGAGAGATTAATAAAATTGAAAGTAAACTATTGAATTAATAAATAAAATTAAAAGTTGGTTTTATGGAAAAAAAACAACACAATAGATAAACCTTAATTAATTTTATTAGAAAAAGAAAAGAGAGAATGAAATGAAATGAAAGGGGAGAACTTTTAAAC
Organism: Myrmecobius fasciatus; assembly: GCA_023553655.1. Classification (NCBI taxonomy): domain Eukaryota; kingdom Metazoa; phylum Chordata; class Mammalia; order Dasyuromorphia; family Myrmecobiidae; genus Myrmecobius; species Myrmecobius fasciatus. The sequence goes on from JAJPUD010019846.1 coordinate 4,633, forward strand.
AATGAAGAGGCAATTACAGCAGTAATTAGGAATTACTTTGCCTAACTTTATGCTAATAAATTTGATAACCTAAGTGAAATGGAGGAATATCTACCAAAAATACAAATTGCCTACATTAACAGAGAAGGAAATACATGAAAAAGTCCCATTTTAGAAAAGGAAATAAAACAAGTTATTAATCAACCCCATAAGAAATAATCCCTAGGACCAGATGGATTTAAAACATGCGAATTCTACCAAACCTTTAAAGAACAATTAACTTTAATACTATATAAAGTATTTGAAAAAATAGAGAATGAAGGACTCCTAACAAATTTCTTTTATGACACAGACATGGTAGTGATATCTAAACCAGATAGGATCAAACCAAAGAAAGAAATTTATAGACCCATCTCCCTAATGAATATTGATGCAAAAATCTTAAATAAAATATTAGCAAAGAGATTATAGATAATCATCACCACAATAATACAGCATGACCAAGAAATTATATTGACAATGCAGGGATGGTTCAATATTAGGAAAATTATTAGCATAATTGACTATATCAATTACCAAATTAACAAAAATATATGACTATTTCAAAAGATGTACAGAAAAAGCATTTGATAAAATAGACATTATAGGAATAAATGGACTTTCCTTAACATAATCAGTATCATCTATTTAAAACCATCAGCTAGCATCATATATAATGGTGACGAACTGGAAAAATTCCCATTAAGATTAGGGGGTAAAACAATGTTGCCCACTATCATCATTATTATTCAATATTGTATTGAAAACAGTAGCTTTAGCAATAAGAGAAGAAAAAGAGATGAAAGGAATTAGAGTAGGAAATGAGGAAACCAAATTATCACTCTTTGCAGAAGATGACAGGAAAAGATAATAACAAATTTTGGAGAGGATGTGGAAAACTGGGACACTGATACATTTTTTTTGTGGAATTGTGAACAGATTCAACCATTCTAGAGAGCAATTTGGAACTAAGCTCAAAAAACATATCCTTTGACCCAGCAGTGCTTCTACTGGGCTTATATCCCAAAGAGATCTTAAAGAGGGAAAGGGACCCACTTGTGCAAAAATGTTTGTGGCAGCAATTTTTGTAGTGGCTGGAAATTGGAAATGGAATGGATGTCCATAAATTGGAGAATGGCTGAATTTATCATGGTATATGAATGTTATGAAATATCTTTGTTCTGTAAGAAATAGCCAACAGGATGATTTCCCAGAGGGCTAGAGAGACTTATGTGAACTGATGCTAATTGCAATGAGCAGAACCAGGAGATCACTGTATACAGCAATAACAAGATTCTATAATGATCAATTCTGATGGACATGACTCTCTTCAACAATGAAATGATTCGAGCCAGTTCCAAAGTTCAGTGATGAAGAAAGCCATATACAACCCAAGAGAGGCCTGTGGGAAGTGCGCGTGGACCACAACATAGCATTTTCATGCTTTCTGTTGATGTTTACTTGCATTTTGTTTCCCTTCTCAGGTTCAATTTTTCTTGCACAGTAAAATAATTATATAAATATATATGAATATATTGGATTGATCATATATTTAAACATATTGTATTGGACTACCTGCCATCTAGGGGAGGGAGTAGGAGGAAAGAGGTAAAATTTGGGACAAAAAGATTACAAGGTTCAATATTGAAAAATTACCTATCCATATGTTTTTTTAAATAAAAAGATTTAACTAAAAAAGAAAGAAAAGAAAACTGAAAAAGAAGAGAGACAAGTACCAGGATAGGTAGTTTCTTTCAAAACTTCATATAAAATATAGATTGGCTGGTTTGCTTCCCTTTGCTTCATTTCTCTAAAGATAGTTGTCTGAATCAAATACAGAAATAGTTGGTCAAAATAACTTATCATTCCATCCTAAAATTGTCAAATAACAGTCCTTGGGATAAGAGAATTTCACTTCCTTCTCTAGTGAGGAGCTACTATTATCAATCATTATAATCTGTGCTTCCTTCCTGTCTCTACTTTGGAGAAATTTATTCTAAAATTGGTTAACAAAACAAAACAAAACAAAAAAAACCCATACCTTTAAGTTTAGTCTCTGTCTAAAAATTGCTGTCCTTTAACCAAATTAACACATAACTAGAATTGTTACTTGAAAATTCAAAAAATATGAATAGATATAATGTATTTATATAAGCCTCCTAAAACAAATTTTTAAAGATTAGTATACTAATTTGGAAGGAAAAGGGAGGGAGACAGGCAAGAAGAGGCATGCTTGTTGCATAAAGCTAAACTGAAATTTCAATATATAACTAATATTTTTAGAAAGTTCATATTGTATGAAAATGACATGTAACCCTCACTAATAGAATACTTCTTGAATTCTTTTTCTGAGACTATTGCATTTACAACCTAATTAACATTCTTTCCTTAAGTCCCATGCACAATCCACAATAGACAATAAAATAGTTTCATTCAATCACATTGACTGAAGAATTTATTAATTAACTATCATGTGGTATTACAAAAATATCTATTCCTATCCATAAGGGGTGTGAGCTTATGTGTGTGTGTGTGTGTGTGTGTGAATGTATGTGTGTGTATGAGAGAGAGAGAGAGAGAAAGAGAGAGAGAAATTGAGAGAGAGAGAGAGAGGCAGAGAGAGAGAGAGAGAGAGAGAGAGAGAGAGAGAGAGAGAGAGAGAATGTGTATGTGTGTTGGAGAGATCAGGTAAGTAAATACAATACTTATGTTCGGGGGATAAGTCATTATCAATTGAGAAAACAATATTGGCCTTATGTAACAGGCAGCAACTAAGAAGAGACCTAGGAGAAACTAGGAATTCTGTACAGTGGAAATGAGACCATAGTATATTGTAAACATTGGGACATACAACATGTGTAAAGCCATAGAGATGGGAAATGAGATTTCATGTATGAGGAAAAAGAAATATGTAAGCTAATTTGGCTAAAACATTGAAAGCATGAAGGTGAGCAATCTAAAATTTGCCTAGGAAGGAAAAGTGGGTTTAAATTGTTAAATTTTTTAAATGTTAAGAGTTTTTATTTGCTTAAGGCAAAAAAAAAAAACATTTTGCTACTATGGATTTTGAAGACAAGTTAAAGAGTAAAGAGACAAATTGATAACAGAGAACATTATAATCTAGCCTGCAGAAAAGATCTAAGGCAAAATGGGGGTTGTGCTAGTAGAAAGAAAATGACAGTAAAACTAATATAGTGATAGGAGGCAAAATCAACTGATTTGACTTAGAAAAAAAGGGAATGAAGAAAGTCGAGACTTATTATGCACCTGAGCAATAGTGAAAATAATGATACAGTCAGTAGAAATAGTGTAATTAATAGAATTTTTATTTTTGGTGGGGAAGTGTAGGGAGAATAATAAGTTCTATTTCTGGAATGTTTAGCTTAAATTGTGTATAATATATTCAGATTGAAATCCCCATAAAATGATTAATAATGCAAGATTATAGTTCAGGAAAATGGTTCTGGATACATAGAACCCATGGGAATTGAGGAGGTAAAAAAACAGCAACAGAGTTGGTATATATGTCAGTATAAACACACACACACATACATAAACAAGCATAGTTATAATATATAGACAAATATTAAATATATCTATATCTAATTCACAAAATAAATACATGAATGATTTGTTATGTACCTACATGTGCCAGTCTCTATATCAGTTAAATAATTTACATCTTTATTTATTAGTAATAAATATTGAGAAAATTTTAGAAAAATAAACCCCAAATATAATGACAACAAAATATAAAATATTAGCATAAAGTATACAAAATTTAGCATTTGATAAACCCCCAAATAAAAACTGACAAAATGATTTATTATATACAAGTATATATGAGAAAATTAGAATTTTTAATTAAATGGATTTAACTAAACATTAACACCATTCACTTCAATGCATTTTAGATGATTAATAAAATTACACACTGAAAATATGAATTCTAAATATATAGAATAAAATGGAATAGTATATATTTTTTCTGTGTTTTAGGAGAGATGGTTTACTTTATGTTAAGCAAATAAGTAAAGGCATTTTAAGGACAAGGTATAGTTACTCAAATTTATTCTTTAAATTTTTTTATTACAAAAGCAATGAGGTAAAAATAAGGATGGGAAAATGTTAATAATCATATAAATCATAAAATATTGGCAACTAAAATACATAAGGAAAAATGTAGATACCCAGTTCTAACTTCCAGTCCACAGAGAATAAATAATCAAAGAATATCTTATAGCCGACAACATAAATTGTTAATAATCATTTAAAAAGTTCAATCTCCCTAAAATTCAGATATGTAAATTAAAACAACCTTGAAGAATCATAATTTAATCAAAAAAATTATTAAAAGTAACAAGCTTTAATGATTCTTTACTCATTCATTGCTGATAGAATTTTATTCTAGTAGAATTTATTTTCTTTGGGGGAAAATTTGGACAGTGTACAGTAGGAGTTAAGAGAAATCATACCTTTTTACCCAATAGTTCTATTGTGATCATTATGCCTAGAAAATGTAATAAAAAGTATCATCTGCTCCATATTTTAATAGCAATTGTTTTTAATTTGGAAGCAACTAAAAAGTCAACATTAGAGGACTCATCAAATGATTTGCTATATAATTGAATATTGTTTTGTTATTAAGATAGACAAAAATGAGGAATTTAAAGAAATAATGCATTACTTTATGATGAAATGTAATGTAGTGTTTGTTTTTTGTTGTTTTATTTTTAGCAGAACTAAAACATAATGCATATTAAATAGAACTTCTTTTTCCTCTGAGGACCAATGACATCCTGAGGGTGATATCTTGACTTCCATGTGAGTTGGATTTAAATGAGGCAGAGTTGTGCAGAACTATAGTATCACTCTCTCCTCCAGTAATCAGAGTCCAATGAAAAATAACTAAAGCAGGTTAAAATGAAAAGTGAATAACCAAATGATCTTGATAAACAAAGAAAATTTGCTATGATATTTTATCAGCTGAAATTCATTTATTGCAATGCAAATACTCTCACAAAATTATAATTGTTTTCAATTGTACTTGGTGTAATGTTACTGTTAAATAATATTTTTAAAAAGAAAAGTAATCTCTAATTGACTACAAGAGAAAATATAGCTACCCTGGGATTTTTTTAAAAATGTATTTCTTCCATTTTCTCAAATCCATGTACCACATTACTGGGTATACTTAATAATAAACAAAAAAACTTCCTAATAATTAAAGAAGTACTATATATATTTATATAAAAACACTGAAAAAGGGATTCCCCCCTACGAAAACCCAAGTAAGTTCAGGTAAATAATCAAGAAATCTGTGAACATTTTAACATGAACATTCAGCTTATGCTGGCTTCATTTTTCTTCTCTTATGGATTTTGGCAATCCATCTGTTTAGTCCTGTACTATAGTAACATTTTCCTTCTCCCTCTCTCTTCTCGGCCCCCCCCTCTCTCCCTAGCTATGCCTTGGACTTCCTGCCATAAAATATATTAATTTAGAAGAGCATGTTCAACACATAAATATGAGAAAAATAATAAGATTGGCAAAACCTCATTATGATGTTTCTTTGGTTTATTTAATTCACAAATTTAAGGAATTCATCAAATCTGTTCCTGGTGGAGTTCTTGATTCAAATGAACTTGCAACAGCATTGGGAGCACTGATTTGAAGAGCATATAACATCACAAATATATTCGACAGAAAAAGTTTTGAATGGGTTAATTAAGGATAGGGCTCAACAGCTATTTGAACTAGGAAATGACAAAGAATATGAGAGATTAGCTTTTAGGACCTATCATTCAAGGTTTCCATGAAGAGATTATTGTTACAAAAAAGGCTCTAGAAGAAATTACATTGGAAGTGCCTAATGAGGAGCAGCTAGGTGGTGCAGGCAGAAAGACCTGAATTCAAATCTGACCCCAGAAACTTAATATTTCCTAGTTGTGTGACTTTGGGTAAGTCACTTAAACACATTTGTCTCAGGAAAAAGAAAAAAAAAAGGAAGTGTCTAATGAAGACTGTAGAACAGTATATCTAAAGATGACAAAGGGACTTATTGATGTTTGTGTAGAGTAGAACAAGATAACATAAGTAACACAAAATTTGAAGAAATGTGCACTTTTTTATTTGAAAGGTCTACAATTCATTCTGATCAAGAAGGGAATCTACAACAGAGTAAATCAAATGAAAAACAGAAACAAAAACAAATGCACATTATTTATCCTGAAACATTAAAACTGAAATTGTGTCCCATCAAATGATTATTGTTTGCATTGTGTCTAGTCAGCTGTTTAAACAGTAAAGATGTATACAATAAAATTAAATGTGTATACTCCTATATATAATTTGTATATTTTTGATAACTCATGAAAATATGAAGCTTACATAAAATTTTAATCTAGTATAGCAAAACATGTGAATATGAAAAATTTTAAAACACAGTTTCAAAAGCGCAAAATAGAGGAGGTATTGAAAAATAGCAGTTTAAGTAATATCTAAGGATTTCAGTAGAGTAAAATCAGTAAATGTTATGAAATCATGTCCCCAAAGTTAATGTAGTTCTAGGCTGAAATAAAAGTTATAGAATCCAATACGAGAGCTTATATTTCTGTTGTTTTATGTTGATTTCAGATAACTTATGAAGTTATGTGTATATACATTTATACATATATCTTTCTCTAGAGTTATATATCTCTCTCTTTCTATATATATATATATATATATTATATATACACACACACATACACACACACACACACACATATATACATATACGCATTCACACACACATAAAATCTTCTAGGTCTGGATGCAACATTTTCACATTTGAAACAGAAGGGTGAATCAGACTGAGGAAGGTACTGGGGATCATGAAGATCAATTATAATCATGAATATATAGATAGGAGGAATATCTAGGTAAGAGAAGAAAGAAGAAATATGACATTCTCTTTTAATTGATCACATTTTATTAAGGGTTCTGAGGCAATATATTCTAAGCATGAAGAATCACTTATTTAAATACACAAAAAGGGAAGAAATAATCTGGAGAGGACCTAATAATTTTTGCTGCACAGTAGAGTCAATTAAAAAATAATGTTTGAATTTAAAATGAAAAAGGCATAAGACTATGGATGGATTCTTTCAATCTATTCATCTATCTATGTATCATCTTTTTCTTTATCCATTTGTCAACCTGAATTAAAAAGTACACCAAAACAGCAAAAATTATGATCGTTATCAAGTTTCATTTCAGGGAAGCTCAGCAAATGCAGAAGTGCCCGAGGAGGGTGCTGTTCATTGTATTCTTACAGAATATCAGGGCAGTGGAAGGGGTGGTACAATTCTTGAAATGATCTTTCTATAGATTCCAAGGGGGCTGGGTCATTACAAAGTTTTATGGGTAAGTTATTGTATATAACAATTTAAAAATCATGGAAAAAGTATAAAATCTCTGGAGGGAAATGAGATTTGATTATTTTACAAAATAGAGGTTAGGGGAAGGTAGCAGCATCTGGTCAACTAGCTTACCTTATTTATGTGTGTGTGTGTGTGTGAAATTAAATTATCCTGAAGTCTAAGTTTAATGCTCTATCCATTGCATTATTACAACTATATATTCTACTAATATAACTCCTTCTCTAGCTTCAAATGATTCTAAAAAAGTCTCATAAATATACTGAAAATATCTGGCACAGAAATAGAGAATAAAACCCCTGAAAATGGTTAAGAGGATCCAAAGGGGTCAATATTTTCTTTACATGTTCTTTTTGTTCTTTCTTCTTTTCCCTCCTTCCTTTTGTCCCTCCCTCCATTCTTCTTTTCTTACTTCTTTTTTTTCCTTTCCTTCTTTCCTTAATTGTATTTAAAAAAGTATTTACTGTATTTCTTTTTCAAATGAAGATCCAGAAAGTCTACATAGTCTGTTCCTCTGCTACTGAACCAATTTAACTATCCTGAATATAAGTTAAATGTTACTTTTTAAATTAAATTTTAAAAGAAGCTGAAACTCATTTTTATGTGACACTACTGAGACTAATAGCTGGTTAAAAAAATTCCTGCTTGTACTTTGTCATCATTTGTTGCTCATTTCTTAGAATTATCCTTGAATGTTTATTTATAAATATTGCAATAAACCACACTCACTAAATATGATTAATTCCCCCATATTCTGTTTTTAAACTTTAATTATATAATAATGAGCTTATTATTATTTTGCAATAACATTTCCATATAATCTTATTATTTTGCAAGGGTAATCCGATAAAGTGAACCAATTACTGTTACAGCCTAGCCAGGTTTTATCTCTATAAAAACAAACAAAAAATAAAAGTATGTTTTGCTTTTTATATTCTTTTTCTATTGTTCAATAGCCAGTAGTTAATAACAGAAAATCTAGTTGCAGTTCTATTGTTTTTTTCTAAATGACTGGTATGTTTATTTTCATAGCATCCTAAATTCCAGATAAGTTATCTTTTTTCACACATCTGTGATTATATCGATCTTTCTATATATCTATCTTTACACACATAAACACACACATATATATATAAGCAGACAAACCCATCTACACATATATGTATACATACATCTACACACATATACAAATATGCACATGTATGTATGTACATACATGTGTGTATATATGTGTGTGTGTGTATATATGGAGAGAGTCAATTGTGCAACATTAAATTTCCAAAATCTTTCCAGTTTGTGCTAAAGCTGAAATTCACTTAATTTAAAATATTTTAGACCAAAGAAATTCATTTTAGGCTTAGGAAAGTCCAACACTGGCACGTTTCCATCATTGCCCTTGAAATGTAGTTATATGCCTAACTAAAGGCAACCTACATAGATGGATAACAGGGGGAGACTGAGTGAAAGGCAAATTATCTACATTAAAGTCACCTATGGTGGATACAACTTTCACCTGTAGCACTAAAGAACACAGAGAAATAAGAAAAAAATTGTTTTTTTTTTCCCTGACACAGAGGGAGGAAAATAAAAGGCCCAGAATTCAAAAGCTTGTTTCTACAAAGATGACACAGAAGGAAATACAGCAGGAAGAAAACAGCTCCTTGCTGGGTTTTTTTTTTCTTCCCTCAAGCAAAAATTTCAATTTGTTTTTATGCTAATTGAGAAGAGGTATAGACCATCAATGTGTGATATTCTTATTTTGATTATTTTCTAACTGCAAAAAGGAAAAGATTGAAAAATAATAGTATTTTCTTCTCTACAAAGTACAGTTTTATGCCAGCTTACAAAATGCCTGATAAAACCAGATTTCTCCATTAAAAAATTGTCATTCCTTAACATTAACACTGCATAAATATGTAATATATCATGCTTATATAGATGTACATATGTATTATGTACACATATGTAAACGCAAGCATATTTACACATATTTCAATAGTTCCTTTTTCTAAAATGAAAGGGAAGATTTTAATATATTATAAAATTAAAATGGTAATCTCAAGGTAAAGGCACATCACATATTATACCCAAAATTTCCCCTCATAATTAGTGGCATATTAAAGAAGGGTACTGGAATCATACCCTAATCCATTGTGATTTCTTCCCTAACTTGTACTCTCATGCCTATCAAAGTTTAGTTATGGAGAATTCATTCTGCTTTGAATATTAGTGATATCTTTAAGAGATAATAAAAAAAATTGAAATTAGCAATGACTTATTTTTTGTCATCTTAATTCTCTATGTCTAATCAAATTTTAATTTATTGTACTATTATACAAATAAACATATATCAATATATTTATTTGTGCTTATATTACTCAATCAAGGAATTGAAATGTTGCTTTCATTCAAGTAACTCTATTAATTTGAGTGTCCAGAGTCCAAATAAACTTCAATAAATATATTGTTATAGAAGAAAATTAGTATTTGGCTATGGTGAGAAGTCTAAAGTGGTATTTAAATGAGAGCAGAGCTTTTACACTGAAGGTAGTGAATGAGGTCTGGATTTGCTTATTTATTGTCAGGTTCTTTATTTAAGATTACCTTTCTAATTTTATTTTTGTTTTGGATTTCTATAGATTTTAACTTGATTGGCATTGGCTGAAATAATGTTTTAATTATCTAGAAGATTTCAATTATACACATTTCAACATACAATTATCACAATGATCATAAAGGGAAATCCCCCCTCTACAAAGTCCAACATCTTTAAGAGCATTCAACTTAATCTACATTTTATGTCTAATCATATTTTTCGATAAATTCTTGTATTCTGTTCTTGTTTTAATATTAATATCATTTATATTACCTTTCTGATTTTGAAAAGTGCTTTACAAGTCATTTGACTTTTTCAACAGCCTTGTGCTATATGTAATATCTTCATCTTAAAGATGAGGAATTTGAGTATAAGCAATATGGTAAAGGTAATATAGCTAATAAATGTTGGAGGCAGCATAAGTGTTTGAAGCAGTTTGAACTCAGCCCTTCCTGATTTCAGGGCAAACAATCTTTCCAACTGATGATATAAGTACTGGTAATAAACATGAATAACATTTTGATTTGTAAACTTTACCTAATATAAAAGAAATATTATTATATTGTTTAAAATTTTGCTGTGATTTGAACAAGCCTGGGCAATGTATATATTTAGGTCACTGCAATAAAATACTACTCCAATTCTTGTTCCTGGGTTGGAGGTGACTGGGTTCCTGGGCTCCTTGATGATGTAATTTCTGGGTTGCTTGAGTAACCTGCCTTAGTTGGTCATATTGTGGTATTAGAAACATATGGTCTCTTTGTGGCCTGAGAAATGGTAGAATCTTCTGAGCTCATATATGTCCATTCAGCCCCACCGAACTTTTATCCTAATATAATGATTTCATTTTGGTTCTCATCAAGAACCAAAAACAACAATCAATCAACCAGTTCTAAATTCAATAACAAATGTCATTTCATGAGATGTGAATATTTTACTTAGGGATATCTGTGATGAGCATAAAGGAAACAAATTAATAAAGCAATATAGTGATAATATATGTATATAAGCATGTTTGTATGTGTGTATGTAAATATATATATATATATATATATATATATATATATATATAATATATGTATGCCTGTATATGTATTGTATATATATGGGTATATATATATGCAGACATATATATATACATATCTCTTCAAAATGCTGCTATAGTGCTGTTTTAATATAGTGATGATCCTTGGTTTCTTCAAATACTCTCCAGCCCAGCATCTAATTAGCATAATTATTTGAAAGGATATTAAATTAGTTGTCATAACTAGCCACTTAATTTACTTTAAACAATGCTGAGCATAATGGGATCAGGAAGAAGCAAGAACACCTCAAAATTTGTAGAATGTCTACCATTAATTTAAGAAATAATGACAATGTTAAAATATAAGAAAACTGAGAGATGTAAATAAAGGTGTGCTTCTGGAAATAAGAAATATTAGTGAAGGCAGTCATATGTGTGTGTAAAAAGAATCTATGACAACCAAGACAGTATCAACAACTGTTGACTTAAGGGAAAAAAAAACAATAACAACATTAAGCACAAGCACTAAATAAGAATTTCCATATATACAAAGCAGAACATAAAAAAATGAGTTTCATATGGCAACACCAATTTTTAATTTATGAATGCAAAATAGAGCATTGATCAATAGTTCTAGTTCATATGACTATGTACAGAATGCTCTCGTAATGCAATCCTCCTAATGATTTTAGAAATGAATAGAAATTCTGGAGTGGGTTGTGGTCTGTTAATCAAATGTCAAGCCCTCATCACCTTCTTCCTAGATTACTGCAGTAGTCTGCTAGTTGACTTCCCTGCCACAATTAATGTTAATCCATCCTCTACTCAGTTATCAAATACATTTCAGTAAAACTCAAATTTGACCATGTTGTCCCCCTATACAATCAAAACTAATCATTCTTGATTGCCATCAGGAACAAATATAAAAATATTTTGTTTGGTTTTTAAATTCTTCTTTAGTTTATGCCTTTGACTTGTTAAAATGAAATGTAGTAGTCTTTACTACGGAAGGATAAGTACATAGTTTGTTTTTTCCTCCAAGTATATAATTAATTCAATGTTATTTTCAGGACTTTTTTGCTTATCTGTTTCCTATTGACTTGCTTTTCTGTGCATTTCTTTACATATATCAGAGCTTCTTTTCATAATTTCATCTTTTTAAATGTTAATACAATGAACTAGCCCTCTTCCTCACAACAGTTCACATTATCAAATTTCCCTATGAATTTTTTTTTTCTAATTTCATCTTCAAGCAGTTTGCAACTCTGCTGAAAGGGCTATCAAACTGTGGATACCCTTTGATCCAGTAATATCTCTACTGGATCTATATACCAAAGAGATCATAAAAATAGGAAAAGAACCTATACATGCAAAATTGTTTGTAGTAGCCCATTTTGAAATGGCAAGAAACTGTAAAACTAATGGAATCTGTTAGTTGGGGAATGGCTGAGTAAGTTATGCTATATGAATGTAATGAAATATTATGGTTCTGAGAAAGGATCAGTATTTGCCAAAAGGGATAAAGAAGCTGATACTAAGTGAAGTAAATAGAATGAAGAGAACATTGTACAGAGTGACAAAATTATGTGATGATGGATTGTGATGGACTTGGCTCTTTTCACTTATGAAGTGAAGTAGTTAATTCCAATAGACTTGTGATGGAGAAAGTTATCTGCATTCAAATAACACTATGGGGACTGAATCTGGATCACAACAGATCCAGATTGTTTGTTTGTTGTTATTGTTTGCTTGATTGTTTTGTCTTTCTCAAAGTTCCCCTTTGATTTAATTTTTCCTGTGCAGTATGGTAAATGTGAAAATAAGTTTAGAGTTATGTCTAAATATATGCATATGTTTAACCTATATTGAATTGCTTGCTGTGTAGAGGAGGGGGAATGAGGGACAGAGGGAGAAAAAATTGGATCACAAGGTTTTGAAAGGGTGAAAGATGAAAATTATTTTGCATGTATTTTCAAACACAAAAAGTTAATATTATAAAAATAAATTTTTATCTTGTTATAAATCACTATCAGAAGAAGCAAGGTTATCATACCTGTATTCTAAAATCATAGTGGTCATTGCATTGACTAGAACTTTTATTTTCTTAATAGTTTTTTTATTTAAGTTTTTTTTTATTTTCAAAACATATGGATGGATAATTTTTCAACACTGACCCTTAAAAAAGCTATTGTTCCAATTTCTCCCTTTCTCCCCACCCCTTCTGTATATGGCAAACAATCCAATATATGTTAAACATGGCAAAATATATGTTAAATCCAATATAGGCATATATATTTATACAATTATCTTGTACAAGAAAAATCAGACCAAAAAAGAAAAAAAATGAGAAAAACTAAAATTCAAGCAAATCACAACAAAAATTATAATAATGTTATATTGTGATCCACACTCAGTTCCCACAGTCCTATCTTTGGGTGTAGATGACTTTCATCATCACAAGATCATTGAAACTAGTTTGAATCATCTCATTTCCAAAAACAGGCATCTCCCTAAGATTGATCATTATGTAATATTGTGGTTGCCTGTACAATGATCTCCCATTTCTACTCATTTCACGTAGCATCAGTTCATGTAAATATCTCTAGGCCTGCCTGAAATCATCATGGTGATCATTTAGAACAATAATATTCCATAATATTCATATACCATAACTTATTCAGCCATTCTCTAACTGATGGTCATCCACTCAGGTTCTAGTTTCTTCCCACTATGAAAAGGATTGCCACAAACAGTTCAGCACATGTGGGTCCTGTTCCCTCCTTTAGTATTTTTTTAGGATATAAACCCAATAAAACACTCTTGTTTCAAAGGGTATAACCAGTTTGATAACCCTTTGGGCATAGCTTCAAATTGCTCTCTAGAATGATTTGATCCATTCACAATTCCAACAGCAATGTATTAGTATTCCAGATGTCTCATATCATCCCCAACATTCATCATTATCTTTTCCTGTCATTTTAGCCAATCTGAAAAGTGCGCACTGTTACCTTAGCGTTGTCTTAATTTGCCTTTCTTTGATTAAGAGTGATTTAGAACACTTTTTCTTATGACTAGAAATAGTTTCAATTTCTTCATCTAAAAATAATCTGTTCATATCCTTGGACTATTTATCAATTAGAGAATGGCTTGCATTTTTATACATTTCTAGAAATGAGGCCTTTATCAGAACCCTTAAATGTAAAAATGATTTCCCACTTTATTGTTTTTCTTCTGAATTTGTTTGCATTAGTTTTGTTTGTACAAAAACTTTTTTAACTTGATATAATCAAAATTATCTATATGGTACTCAATTAAAAGTTCTAGTTCTTCACTGGAAACAAATCCCTTCCTTCTACACAGATCTGAAAGGTAAACTATCCTAATGTTCCTCTAATTTGCTTTTAATATCACTCTTTATATCTTAATTATGAACCAATTTGGATCTTATCTTGTTATTTGGTGTTAGGTATGGATTAAGCCCTAATTTCTTCCTTACTAGTTTCCAATTTTCCCAGCAGTTTTTGTCAAATAATGAGATTTTATCCCAAAAGTTGGGGTCCTTGGTTTGTCAAATACTAGATTGTTATAGTTATTGACTATTTTGTCCTGTGAACCTAACCAATTTCACTAATCAACTAGTCTATTTTTCAGCCAGTATCAAATGGTTTTGATGACCACCGCTTTATAATATACTTTTACGTTTGGCCCAGTTAAGCCACCTTCATTAACATTTTTTTCATGAATTCCCTCAAAATACTTGATCTTTTATTCTTCCAAAATAATTCTTCTGTAAAATAATTTCTTGGGAGTTTGATTGGTATGTCACTAGATAAGTACATTTTTTATTAAAACTTTTTATTTGCAAAACATATGCAGGGATAATTTTTCATCATTGACCCTTGCAAAGCTTTCTGTTACAAAGTTTTCCCTCCTTCCCCCCACCACCTGCACTAGATGGCAGGAAGTCTAATACATGTTAATTATGTTAAAATACTTGACAAATTGAATACATGTACACATATTAATCTTGATGTACAAGAAAAATTGGATCTAAAAGAAAAAAAATCTGAGAAGGGAAACATAATGCAAGTAAACACCAATAGAGACCATGAAAATGCTATGTTGTTGTTCACCCTCAGATTCCATAGGCCTCTCCCTGGGTTTATATGACTTTCTTCATCACTGAACAATGGGAACTGTTTTGAATCATCTCATTGTTGAAGAGAGTCACATCCATAAGAATTGCTCATCATATAGTCTTGTTATTGCTGTATATATTGATCTCCTGATTCTGCTCATTTCACTTAGCATCAGTTCATGCAAGTCTCTACAAGCCTCCCTGAAATCATCCTGCTGGTTGTTTCTTACAGAACAATAATATTCCATGATGTTCATATACCATACTTTATTCAGCCATTCTCCCATTAATGGGCAGTATTGTCATTTTTAATATATTCGCTCAGTCCATCCATGAGCACTTGATATTTTTCCAATTGATTACATCTGTCTTTATTTGTATAGAAAGTGTTTTGTTGTTATGTTCATATACTTCCTGACTTTCCCTTGGCAGATAGACTCTCAAGTATTTTATTGTATTGAGAGTTATTTTAATTGGAATTTCATTTTGTATCTCTTGCTGCTGGACTTTGTTGATAATATATGCAAATGGTAATGATTTATGTGGATTTATTTTGTATCTTTCAAATTTTTTAAAGTTGTGAATTGTTTCTAGTAGTTTTTTAGTTGAGTCTCTAGGGTTCTCTAAGTATACCATCATATCATTTGCAAAGAGTAAGATTTTGGTTTCCTCATTACCTATTCTAATTCCTTTAATCTCTTTTTCTTCTTTATTTCCATCCTGGTCTTAGGGGGAATGGTTCTAGTTTGTTCTGAGTATATATAATGCTTCCTGATGGTTTTAAATAATTACTACTCATAATTTTAAGGAAAACTCCATTCATTCCTATACTCTCTAATATTTTTTAATAGGAATAACTGTTGAATTTTATCAAATGCTTTTTCTGCAACTCCTGAGAAAATCATATGATTTTTGTTAGTTTGGTTATTGATATAGTCAGTAATGCTAATAGTTTTCCCAATATTGAAACAGCCCTGCATTCCTGGAATAAATCCTACTTGCTCATGTTGTATTATCCTGGAGATCACTTTCTGTAATCTTTTTGCACATATTTTGATTAAGATGTTTGCATTAATATCCACTAGGGAAAATGGTCTATAATTTTCTTTCTCTGTTTTCACCCTATCTGGTTTAAGTATCAGCACAGTATCCATTTTATAAAATAATTTTGTAAGATTCTTTCTTTTCTTATTTTTCAAATCATTGGCATAGCATTGGAATTAATTGTTTTTTAAATGTTTGGTAGAATTCACATGTAAATTTTTCTGGCTCTGGAAATTTTTTCTTAGGAGTTAATTAACAGCTTGTTCTATTTATTTTTTAAAATGCGACTATTTAAATATTTTATTTCCTCTTCTGTTAATCTGGGAAATCTATAATTTTTATGTATTTCTTCATTTCACTAAATCATCAAAGTTGCTGACATATAGTTGGATAAAATCATGCTAATAATTGCTCTAATATTCCCTTCATTGGTAGAAAGTTATCCCTTTTTATTTTTGACACTAATAATTTGATTTTCTTCTTTCCTTTTTCTAATCAAATTAAATAAAGGCTTATCTATTTTGTTTTTTACATAAAACTAACTCTTAGTTTTATTTATTAATTCAATAATTTTTTTTTACTTTCAATTTATCTCCCCGTTTTCAGATTTTCAAATTTGGTATTTACCCAGGGATTTTTAATTTGTACTTTTTCTATCTTTTTTAGTTGCAAACTTAATTTATTGAACTTCTCTATCTCCATTTTATGCAAGAAAGCATCTAGAGATATAAAATTTCCCCTAATAACTTTTTGGCTGCATCAGATAAATTGTGGTGTGTTTTCTTATTGTCATTCTCTTGGATGAAATTGTCATGCCTATGATTTGATATTTCACCCATTCATTCTTTAGGATTAGATTATTTAGTTTCTAATTAATCTTGGTCTATTTTCCCCTGGCCTTTTATTGCAAGTGATTTTCATTCCATCATGATGTGAAAAAAAATGCATTTACTCTTTCTGCCTTTCTGCATTTGATTTTGAGGTTTTTATGCCCTAATGTATAGTCAAATTTGTATAAACTCCATGAACTGCTGAGGAAAAGTGTATTCCTATTTGTCTCCATTCAATTTTATCCAAAGATCTATGGTACCTTACTTTTAAATAAATCTATTTACCTCTTTAGCTTCTTTCTTATTATGTGGTTCGATTTATCTAGTTCTGAGAGCACAAGTTTGAGATCTCCCACTATTATAGTTTTGCTGTCTATCTCTTCTTGTTTCTCTCTTAACAACTCCTCTAGGAATTAGGTGCTATACCACTTAGTGTATACATGTTTAATATTGATGTTATTCCTTATCTATGCTACCTTTAGCAAGATATAGTTTCCTTCCATATCTCCTTTAATTACTTCTATTTTTTCGTTTTCCTCAATATGAAATCAGGATCACTACCCCCACTTATTTGTTTTTTTGTTTGTTTTGTTGTTGTTGTTGTTGTTGTTGTTTACTTCATCTGAAATATAATAGTTTCTGCTCCAGTCTTTTACCTTTACTAGAAATGTATCATTTTCCTTTAAATGTGTTTCTTGTAAACAATATATTGTAGGTTTCTAGCTTTTAATCCAGTCTGCTATACACTTCCATTTTATAGAAGAATTTGTTCCATTCACATTCACAGTTAAAATGACTAATTCCATATTTCCTCACATCTTATTTATCCCAAGTTATGCTTTTCTCTTTCCTTTCCCCCTTTCCCTCCTCTTCAATATTTTGCTTCTGATCACCACATCCTTCGAATAGTCCTCCCCCTTCACAGCCCCTCCTCCTTTCTTATACTTTTCAAATACTACTTCTGTTTTCCCTTCCTTTAGGCATCTCCTTTCCTTTTTCCTTTTCTCTCCCTCCTCCCTTTATGGTGAGACAAGTTTTTCTGTGAAACCAAATATATCTAATGTTCTCTCTTTGAGCCAAATCTGATGAAATATTCAAACGTTTATCTCCCTCCCTTCTTTCACTCAATTATAATACTTCTTTGCTTCTTCATGAAATGTAATTTCTCTGATTTTCTCTCCATTTTACTTTTTCCAGTACAATATCCTTTGCATCTCTAGTTTCTTTTTTATATTATCATAATAAAATCAAATTATACCTGCACTCTCTAAGTATACCCATGGCAGAGATATAGATCTCAAAATTCTTTCCTTTTTACCTTTTTATGTTTCTCTTGAATTCTGCATTTGGAGATCAAATTTTTTGTTCAGCTCTGGTGTTGAAAGCAGAAATAAATGAAATTCACCTGTATCATTGAATGCCCCTCTTCTTCCCTGAAAGATAATGCTCAATTTAGCTACATAGTTAATTCTTGGCTGTAATTCAACTTTCTTTGAGTTTCAAATTATGAAATTCCCATCGATCAATTAGGGTGAAAGCTCCTAGGTCGTGGATAATCCTGGTTGTGGCTCTTCGATATTTGAATTTTTTTTCCCGGCTTCTTGCAATATTTTTCCTTGCTCCAATAATTCTGAAATTTAGTGACAATATTCCTTGGGATTTTAATTTTCATGTCTCTTTCAAAAGGTCATTTGTGAATTCTTTCAAAGCCTCCTGATTCTAGGACATCAGGGCAATTTTCCTTGATCATTTTCTGAAAGATAATGTCTAAACTCCTTATTTTTTTTTTTAGCATGTTTTTCCGGAAGTCCAATAATCTTTAGAATGTTTCTCCTAGATCTATTTTCTTTTTTTTAATTAAAGCTTTTTATTTGTATAACATATGTATGGGTAGTTCCCCAGCATTGATCTATACAAAGCTTTCTGTTACAAATTTTACCCCCAGTCCACACCCCTCCGCTAGATGGCAGGAAGTCCACTACATGTTAATAATGTTGAAATACTTGACAAGTTGTGCAAGAAAATACTATCTACAAGAAAAAAAGAAAATCAGAGAAAGGAAACACAATACAAGCAAACTTCAATAGAGAACATGAAAATGTTATGTTGTGGTCCATATTTCATATCTCTCTCTCTGGGTGTATATGGCTTTCTTCACTGAAAAATTGGAACTGGTTTGAGACAATTCCTTGTTTCAGAGAGCCATGTCCATCAGAATTGATCTTCATGTAATATTGTTGTTGCTGTGTATGATGACCTCCTGATTCTACTCATTTCACTCAGCATAAGTTCATGCAAGTCTCTCCAGGCCTCTCTGAAATCGTCCTGCTTGTCATTTCTTACAGAGCAATAATATTCCATAACATTCATATGCCATAACTTATTCAGCCACTCTCCAATTGATGGGCATCCCTTCAGTTTGCAGTTTCTAGCCACTACAAAAAGGGCTACCACAAACATTCTTGCACATGTGGGTCCCTTTCCCTCCTCTAAGATCTCTTTGGGATATAAGCCCAATAAAAACACTGCTGGGTAAAAGGGTATGCACAGTTTGATAACTTTTTGAGCGTAGCTCCAAATGAGTTTCCAGAATGCTTGGATCTGTTCACAGTTCCACCAACAATGTATTAGTGCCCCAGCTTTCCCACATCCCCTCCAACATTCATCATTATCTTTTCCTGTCATTTTAGCCAATCTGAGTAGTGGTACCTCATAGTTGTCTTAATTTGCATTTCTCTGATCAATACTGATTTAGAGCAATTTTTCATATGACTAGAGATGGTTTTAATTTTATTATCTGAAAATTGTCTGTTCATATCCCTTGACCACTTATCTATTGAAGAGTGGCTTGAATTCTTATATATGAGACAATTCTCTATATATTTTAGAAATGAGGCCTATATCAGAACAATTAAATGTAAACATGATTTCCCAATTTGATGCTTCCCTCCTAATCATGTCTGCATTAGTTTTATTTGTACCGAAACTTTTTTTACTTAATATAATCAAAATTATCTATCTGGTGTTCAATTAGGAGTTCCAGATCTTCTTTGGACATAAATTTATTCCATCTCCACAGGTCTGAGAGGTAAACTATACAACATTCCTCTAATTTGCTTACAATATCACTCTTTATATCTAGATCATGAAACCATTTAGATCTTATCTTCGTATGCGGTGTTAGGTTTGGGTCAAACCCTAATTTCCTCCACACTACTTTCCAATTTTCCCAGCAGTTTTTGCTGAATAGTGAGTACTTATCCCAAAACCTGGAGTTATTGGGTTTATCAAAAACTAAATTGTTAAAGTTATTATCTAGATTGCCCTGATAACCTATCCTATACCACTGATTGACTGCTCTATTTCTTAGCCAGTACCAAATGGTTTTGATGACTGCTGCTTTATAACATAGTTTTAGATCTCGTACAGCAAGGCCACCTTCATCTGCCTTTTTTCTCATTAATCCCCTTGAAATCCTTGACATTTTGTTCTTCAAAATGTACTTTGCTACTATTTTTTCTAGATCTGTAAAATAATTTCTTGGGAGTTTGATTGGTATGGCACTAAATAAGTAGATTGGTTTGGGTACTATTGTCATTTTTATTATGTTCACTCTGTCTACCCATGAGCACTTACTGTTTTTCCAATTGATTAGGTGTGATTTTATTTCTGTGGAAAGTGTTTTGTAGTTTAGTTCCTACAGTTTCTGACTTTCCCTTGGCAGATAGATTCCAAAACATTTTATTCTATCATCCATTATTTGGAATGCAATTTCTTTTTGTATCTCTTGCTGCTGAATTTTGTTAGTAATATATAAAAATGCTGATGATTTACGTGGATTAATTTTGAATCCTGCAACTTTGCTAAAGTGGTGAATTGTTTCTAGTAGTTTTTTAGTTGAGTCTCTAGGGTTCTCTAAGTATACCATCATGTCATCTGCAAAGAGTGATAATTTGCTTTCTTCATTACCTACTCTAATTCCTTTTACCTCTTTTTCTTCTGTTATTGCCAAAGCTAACATTTGTAATACAATATTAAATAGTAATGGTGACAGTGGGAAGCCTTGTTTCACTCCTGATC
>JAJPUD010019847.1:0-25781 GCA_023553655.1 Myrmecobius fasciatus
TTCCTTCCTTCCTTCCTTCCTTCCTTCCTTCCTTCCTTCCTTCCTTCTTTTCTTTTTCTCTTCCTCCCCCTCTCTCTATTTCTCTCTCTCTCCTCTATTTTCTTTCCTTTTCTCATGCTCCTTCTTCTCTTCATCCTGCTCCTGTTTTCCTCTGTCTTTCTCTTTTTTGTATTTATCTTTCTCTCTCCCTATTTCTCTATCTACCTCTCCTTCTTCTTCTCTTTCCCCTGTATCTTTTTGCTCCCCTCACAAATGCATACTAAGCTTGTCAAGCTACATATTATAAGGTGTTATTTCCTATTGTACTTTTGCTTAGTTTTGTTTCTTTTGACGACTCCTATATGGAAGATCATTAGTGGGAATTAACAAAGTACAGTTTTAAAAGTACAAATCCAATGTATATTCACATCTAGAATGTGAGGAAGTCTTGTTTCATGGATTCAATCTGCTATTTAAAAGAAAAGGCACATCCTTAAGTAATATGTGATTATCCAAATTGATGTTTTCCGTTTAGTGCTCTCCAACTTAAAATTGTACAGTGCCATAACCTGCTGGGCCTGTTGACTTTATCTAGCATCAGCAGCAAAATTATGATTGACAAGTTTAGGAATATTATAGAGGTATATATCCTGTAATATGTGTATGTATGTATTCACATATGTATGCATGTACAACATGTATGTGTGTGTAATTTTGTTAAGAAACTTTCATTCAGATTTTGCTTGGATACCTATGACCATAGATATTTAAAAGTTATTTTTAGGGAAAAAATATATTTAATATTGAATCTAGTCCTTGTATCAATGTGCCTACATATAGTTTATGATTGATTTTATATCTCTCTTCCAAAAAACAGAGGATTAGGCTAATTATGCTACTTTTCTCAGTGGAAGGAAATGGCACAAAAACAGTGAAACAAAAAATAGACACATCCACACTCAAGGGCTAGGGAGGAAATTGGTCCAAGTATAAGTGAAAAATAAAAGAGTGATATAGAGTAGAAGAATCACAGAGAATAATCTGGCAGGCCTGAATTTAACAAAATATGGTAAATGAGTCTTTACAACAAGGTTTGACTATGGGATCAGTCTCAAACACCAAAAAATAATGATAACAATAATCTACCAGCACTCATATAAATGCCTAGTAATGAGTGATAGATATAAATGTACTCAAACTAAATATAAATGTAAATGACTCTACCTCATGCAATTATAATCACTAACTTTGTTTCTGAGGGAAAAAGAAAACATTGAGGGAAAGTGTCAACCTTTTTTGTGGGAGAGTTGAGGAATTATGGGCAATGATTGCTTCATGTTATCTTGATAGATATTATCATTGTGTTAGCTGGATTTGCCTTGGAAAATGAGTCTAACTCAATAAGTATAAGAAGGAGGAAGAAGAAAGAAGTGTATCTGGAAATATACATCAATGGAATTAATAAAATATTACATTATAATAATTTAAAAAATAAATAAAAGATGAAAAGCCTCATCTCTTTCTATATCTTATTAAAAACCATAGAGATCTCTACCAGGCCATTATTTATTAGTTTATAGATTTGATTTGGCCTTTTTCCTGAGTTGTGGTTACAACTAAAATTTTATTGCTCAAAAAACTGGAATCAAATTTTGCAGTGAGGAAGAAACATATGTGTTATTGTAAACTACAAATGGAAAGAAATCAATCTATCTCATTCACTTGCATACTTAGAGATAGATACAATTGTGTTTTGGTTGCTTGACATCTAAACCCAGACTACTGGAAACAATTAAAGTCAAAAAGCATTAAGAGCAGAAGTCTGCCTATCAAGTGATTTTTTTTTCCTTTCAGCAATTCAGGAGAGAGTCTAACTAAGACATTATGAGTGATCATCTATTTCATTCAAAGGTTATATTCCCACTGATGAGGATGAGATCACTGATGTTTTAGGTACTTATATATGCTAATGAATTACTGAATTACTTATAGAAACCCTCTGAATAAATGAAGTACTTAAAGAAATATACAGAGGCAAACATGTGTCTCTGTGTACATGCATTCCTACCTGATTAAGGGCAGATGGACATATATGTGTAATAAAAGAGAAAATGTGATAAATTAAATAAGAGAATACTATGAGCATTTCCACGTACATCGTTTTTACCTGGAAGGGATGTAAAAAGAAGATTCATGGATTGGGTTGTCCATGAGATGCACACATTATGAATTTAGAAAGGAAAAATACAGGAATATAAGAGTTCATTGGTTGTTGTCCTTAATTGTGGAAGAGGACCAAAATGATATCACTGTTAGAGTCAAATTACAGTTTATCTGACTGTGGCTAATCAAACCAATTAAGCTGGAAATGCTCTGCCACAAATGTGGCACAAATTGTCCAGTTGAAGATTCCAGGTGGATTCCCTATCTTTGGACAACTCATGTCTGCTTACAGGGCACAGCACCTTCTCTGATGTGGACATGCTATGATGAGTGGTCTTTCATGTCATGCAAACAATTTTAAAGTTTTGTAAGAGAGAACGGGAGCTTGTCCTTGTATCCCTTTTTTTTCTGACTACCACATGAGCACTTGGCCTGTGTGAGTTTTCTATAAAATAATATTTTTTCAAGCATACATTTAGCATTTGAACAATGTGGCCAGCCCAATAGAGTTGTACTCTCTGCAGGAGAGTTTGAATATGGGGCAATTTAGTTAGAAAATGGACAACAACTGATGACAGAGAGAAAATTCTGAATTGCTTGAATTTAGCATGATAGGATGGGACAAAGCTTTATAATTAGCTTGGAGGCAGATTGTAGAAGTTTATATTTATTTGATTGAAAAGCATGAGTCACTTGATGCAGCAGAGTGATGTTATCAGAACAGTATATGAGTAAAACTGCTCAGTATTATAAAAGATGAATGGAAAAGGGGATAGGATGTAGGCCAGGAAAACCAGTTAGAAGGAAATTGTAGTATTTTATAGGATTACAGATCTGGTGTTAAAAGGAACTACAAATATCATTCCTATTGAGTCCTTTCATTTTAAGGTTAAGGAACATGCCCTAGATTACAAGTCTAGTATACAAATATCCCACTTTGGATTTGAATCCAGATCTTGCTGACAAATTCAACACTCTATTCAATTCTGTTACACTACTTCTCAGTTTAGTGGTAATAAAGCCCTAAATGAGCATTATTCAATTATGAATAGAAAAAAGAACTATGAAACAATAAGACTCAGTATTTGATTGAATTTGAGGATCAAAGGAAAGGGAAGAACTAAAGATCACACTAAGTGCATATGATTGAGCAACTGGAAGGATATGAGCACTATTAACAGAACTAGAAAAGTGTTGAGGAAAGATAAGTATAGCATAAAATATGAAAAATTGAGTCTTATTATGCATGTGGAATTTAATTGTTGACAGGATATTTAGCTAGAACAGAGAAATATTGACTGAGAGATAAAGTATAGTAAAATTGGTGAAAATATAGCTTATGACTGTTTTGTAAGATATCTACATAGAAGAGTGCATTGAACCCTTGTAAATGAGTAACAATAGACCATGAAGAAAACAGAGTAAGCCACCTGTTAGTAATTAACTTATATCCTACTATCACAATGTAATTCTGTTCTTATCAAGGTGACTGCTTCCTTCAATAGTGCTTATAGCAATTCATCAAAGTATGCTTTCTTTTAGCTCTTTTCCATGTACTTCCATAAATTTACTACAGGATAAACACATTAATCTTCTTTCCTCCTTCTCTCCCTTCCTCCATCCCTCTCTCCCTTCCTTTTTTCTTACTTGCCTTCCTTCCTTCCTTTCTGCCTTCTCTGTCTCTATCTCTCTGTGTGTCTCTCTCCTTTATCTTTTTCTCTCTCTTTCCCTCTCCATCTGTTTCTTCTTCTTCCCCTTCCTCTCTCCCTCTTTTCTCTTTCCTTCTTTCTCTTCATTCTCTTCATTCTCCACAACCTTTGGTTATCAACAAAGTAATCAGGCAACATCCTGCCCTTCACTCTCATTATCTTAATTGGTCAATTTCTTTTTCCAATCATATTTTTGCAGATACCATCTGTTTTATTACTTGATATAGTTAAATAAATCAGTTCATATAATGAACCACATAAGTTAATTTATACAATCTAAATGGCCAATATAGAAGGAACAGAGTAAGAGAGATTCTATCTACAATTATTTTATCCTTTTCACACCAGCATAGGGAAAAAATAACTATAAATAATGTGGCTTTTTTTCAAAAGCTAGGTGGTATACAAAGACAAAAATATGAAAAGGAATAGCAGAAAAAGTAAAATGTCAGCTATAACCAATACTAATCATTTAATGATTGATTCTATTCAGTTCCATACTAGATGATAATCAGAGACTGCAACTCACTGTCAATCTTTGATGAAATTATTTTATTTGTTCTTTTTTTCCCTTAAAGCATAAATCTAGAGTGTGTTTTATACTTTAATCCTGAAATGCTTTAAAAAAATCAAATCCTCTTGAAATCAAAACAGACAATACTCTGGGTGAAGAACTATAAATAATATCAAAACAAATCAACAATTAGATAATTGTTAGTAACCTAATGAGTATTTCCTTTTAAGAAAGGAAACATGAAATTACAAATATGAGATTAACCTTTATATAAAGAATGGTATTTAAATGCTATTAAATCATTAACTTTGATAAATAGGCATTTAACCTTTGTCAAAAGTTGACAGTGTTTAAACTCTGTGTTTCAAATAGTACTTTTATGAGTCCCTGCTTGAATATCTTCCCTTCAAATAGGAAGTATGCTTCCTCTTGACTTGAAATCTCAATTGATAGTGGAGCAACCCTTTTAGGAGGTTAAACCAAAGTTTGACAAACTTTATTTTAAACCAGCAGTTTTCAGATCTGCAGACCTCGGCACATCCTGCTTCCTGCAGGGAAGGGAAGGTTCCAAAATACTGCAATGAAAAGCTGTTGCTGTGGTATTTGCAGCCTTTTTGGAAGCAGGAAGCAGAGCAAATTCTCTAGAGAAAATCTGTTATAACAGTATTTCCAGCCAAATTTTGCAAACTCAGGAGATTCAGATTAGCATTTGTACTTTCTCATTCTTATAGGAAAGGAAAATCCAAATGTCTTATAGTTTGCCCACTGTTAATTTACACTTGTGGAGGAAAGATAGAAGGTGATTTACCTATGCTGAGCCTACCTATAGTGAACAGAGTGTTGTTTTCAAAAAGGGCAAGCTGATCCTCTTCAGCTATTTTCATCAGTCATTCTTGGTGATATGTAGATACCTTTCAAGTAATTTTCCCATCTAATTAGAGCACACAGTCTCTGTCTTCTGGGTTTCTACACCATATGCTATATTTGCCAGAATCTCAGGGGAAGTTATATTTCCAGAAAGATGCTTACCCACACAACAGAAAAGTTTGGGGCCTCTTCTGCAAAACAAAACTCAATTACACAACTTTATGGAAAAAAAGAGGATTAATGAGAACAGATAACTGGATTGTCCTCTCTTTAATTGTGTTCTTTTTATTGCACAAGACTATGAATGAATAGAAATAGATTGAGAAAAATCAATATTCATAATATTCAGATTCAGATCACCATCATCAGAAAGGGTCTTAAATATTTTAAAGAGGAAGTCATAACATTATTTAAGAATCTCACATAAAATTATATTTTTTATTCTGGAAATGAGACCATTTGTCCTGTTGTATTACTAGGGCATATTTCTGCAAGAATAATCAAATCTTGAACAAAATGTGTAAAAGGTGACTAGCCTGCTTTCACTCCAAGTCTACATAAAGCTTAGAGTACTTGGCAAGAGCAATAGACCCATAAACCTAGTAAGCCCAGTATTCACCAGTATGTGCAAAATGCTCTGTTTATACAATTCCCACTTGGACTTTGGACTTTGTATAGATACAGTTTTTTTTTTCTAGTATATATTATCCTATATATCCTCTAAGGTATCTTCTATATTTAAAATTCTGTAATGTGGTCTTCAAGATTTGTTGTGACCAGAAAGCTCTATGTGTTGAGGTTTTCCTGATGATA
The DNA here is from genome assembly GCA_023553655.1 of Myrmecobius fasciatus. NCBI lineage: Eukaryota > Metazoa > Chordata > Mammalia > Dasyuromorphia > Myrmecobiidae > Myrmecobius > Myrmecobius fasciatus. The sequence goes on from JAJPUD010019847.1 coordinate 6,046, forward strand.
AGCATTTAGAATTTTAACTAGTTTGATCTTAGAGCAAAAAACATACTGCTTTTATACTTGAGGGTCTTGTAGATTGCTAATTATCTTGGAGGGGGTTTGAAGAAATTCAAGATATCTCCACACTATGATCATGTACTAAAAAAAGGCTTTAATGGAGAAACAGAACATAAAAAAAATTAAAAATGTTTGATGCATGCTTGTTACTTCTTTAAAGAAAAATATAGCTTAATTATTATTACAAATCCATTTTAAAGATGTTACCAAACAAATTGTTCTAGTAATAAAGGAATCAAAAGTATATATTTTAAGCTATAATGCCTATTCAATTGAAATAATTGAATTAATATTTTAATTTCCAAGGAATTCATTTGCATTTATCTGTCCGATCTGGATAAAAAACTTTGAAATTCTAATCATCAACAATTAAATAGGTTAAATATTCACTGAAATAAATACTGTATCATTTTGCACCAGGATGAAGAAAAAAAATTATCAAGGTTCTCCACCTCTTTAATCTAATCATACAAATCTGTGGGGAGCAGATATGAAAAAAATAAAGTGATAATAAGATGAGATTAATTTAACTAAGTTATAAGCAATCAGATTTCTTAAGTGAAAGTCACATTTGAAAGTGAGTTAGCAACTTTAAAATATCTTTAGGTCGGTGATATTAATAGAGAGGTTAAAAAAAACGATCTGTCAAATAGTTTCTTCACACTGCTTAGAATTCTTGTCTTATTTTACTTTACAGCCTACATCTCCACCAAAAAGAAATTTAGATTATTGTGTCTGAAATGCAAAATCACAAAATATTGGGGAGAGGTAAGGACTATCATACATTCATGGAAACCATTATTTGTATTTGTAAAGACATCTGAAGCAGAGGAAAGAATATGGGGTTTGGAGCAAGAATATTTGGCTAGTAAATGATCTATCCTGGATTTGATATCTCTGTCCACCACTCAATAATCTCAAATTCCTTGTATGCAAAATGGACATAATGACACCATCTTGAAGTCACAATGGATAGATTTCCGGGGTTGGAGTCAGGAATAGTCATCTTCCTGAATTCAAATCTGACCACAGATATTTACTAGTTGTCTAATCATGGGCAAGTCACAACCCACTTTGCCTATTTCTTCATCTATAAAATGATCGAGAGAAGGACATGGTAAGCTACTTTAGTATCTTTGCCAAGAAAATTCCAAATGGAGTCATGAAGAATTAGATGTGATTAAAATGACTGAACAACAGCAAGGAAATGTACAAGGTATTAAGCATTAGCATCCATAAGTCACCAAATATAGTAATTCGGATCTGACTTGAGGTGTTCCATCACAGGAACCAAAGTTCAAGATGTATATAAGGAAATTAGATAATTTATAGACATCTTACATATAACATGCCCCACAATGAACTCATTATTTTCCTTCAAATACCCCCCATTTCAACCTTTTTTGATTAGTGCTGAAGGTACCACCAGTCTTCTGGTTTCTCTAGGCTCAAAATTTAATTATCATCCTCAATTTCTTATTGTTTTTACCTGCACATCTGACTGCCAAGACTTGGTTTTATTTTTCTAGTGTCTGTCACATATACCTCCTTCTCTTCTCTGTCATATTCCTGGGGCAGGCCCTCACCCCTTTTATGTGGATGAATGCAACAGCTCATTGGTTGGTCTACAAGTCTCTCATTATTACACAATATCTACCAGTTAGCCACCAAAATATTTTTGTATAATCAAAAAAAAATTTATTATGTAATAATGTACTACCATATTATTGTTATATAAAAATACAATATATAATATAGTATATAATACTATAATAATTATTATATAACAATAAGCATTATATTAATTAGGATAATATTAATATACATTGCTGTAAATGTAATAATAGAATTATATGATATATAATAAACATATATGTATACATAAATATTTATGATTTTTATAAAAATAATTCTTCTGTAGCACAAATTTTACCATGCCAATACATTACAGTAATTCCCTATGATCTGTAGGATCAAATATAAAACCCTCTGGTTTTCAAAACCCTCATTTCTCCTTCTACTTTCCAGTCTTCTTGCACCTTATAATAGCTTCACCAGTCCCACTTTTCTAGGCATATTTACCTGCTGCTCCTTGATTCAAGGAATGTTCTTACTCCTTCTTATTTGTCTCCTGCCTTTCCTGTTATGCTTTAAGTATAATTTAAAATGTTACCTTAAAGAATTTTTTTTCCCAATTTTTATACATTCTAGTACATTTCATCTGTTGATAATTTCTTTAGTTTATCTTGTGTAAAAGTTTTTTTTTTCCCTTTATATAGATGTTTGCATGTTGTTTTACCCACATTAGATTATTAATTACTTAGAGACTGTCTTTTGCCTTTCTTTGTATCATCAGAATTTAGAATGATCCCTGATGCAAAATAACTAATTGACAAATACTTATAGCCTGCCTGTACAATATTCATAACTCCATATTTTTGAATAAACCTTTATTTTTCTTTTTAAGTCTTTCAAATTTTATCGAATATTTTCAAATTTTTGCAAGGGGAAAGGCTCAATTATGTAATTTCCTTAACACCATTTGGATTCTCTTATTTCACCCCCATGTAATGGATCTCTCTTTTTAAAGAAGCTATTCCTTTTAAAGAAGCTATTCCTTAGTATAAAAATGTGTAGGGATCATGTGAAACAAAAATATTTGGTAGTCACATAGAACATAAGCAGGTGAATTTAGATCAGCAAGCTACTTCCAGTAGAAATGTTTAAAACTAGGAGCTAGGAATATTTAAACCATGATTCCAAAGCACTAAAATCAGAATAGTTTCCTTTTATGCTGTATATTCATCGAGATTCACACAGTAAGCTGCCAACTGGCAGGCTTTTAAAGTTTGTAGGCTCAATTAGCTTTGGGAAAGCATCTAACAGTTGGTATATTTTTCAAGATTTCTACAAGCCTTTTCAGTAAAATTCAGGCCAACAACTCAAATTTAAAAGCTTTCCCAGAGAATGGAAAGTTACTTTTCTTTTTCATTGATGAGGAGGATCCGCTATCATTTTATTAACATTTTACAATACTTGACAATTAGCTGAGTGAATGAATAATAACAAAGCATAATTTGACCTTACAAAGAAAACTCTTCATTCCTCTTACCCAAAAACATGCTTTAAATTTAGCAATCTGATCCATAATAAATTTTTATTTTCTGAAAATTTCAGTCTTGAATTTTGTCATGACTATATACTTTTTGAGAATAATTTTTAGTGTTTAACCATGCCATATGTAATAGTAGGGCATTTATAGACTATAGGGCTTCAGAAAGAGAATCTTGATTGTCAGAAGGGATGTGGATGATATTGTCATGTTCATTTTATAACTTTTAATAGAGGGACTACACTATCAATACAATTTGGTTGATATTATCAGGTATATAAGTGGAGGGTGAAGGGTAACTACACCCAGAGCAAAAAGAACTATACATTCAAAACTACTTATATCTAATACAAAATAGATTACTACAACATAGATGTCCAACAATTAGGAAATTGTTGCTCAAATTGTGCAAAAATAAATATAATGAATTCAGAAACTCATGGAAAGGCTTGTGTAAACCAATGCAGAAAGAATTATATTGTTCCTAAAGAAAACTCTCCTGATCAGTATAGTAAAAAGAAAAATGATAATAAGAGATCTCTGAACTCAGATCAACCCAATGATTAATTTTGAGTATAAATGACATTATAAAATGTGACTACCTGCTCTGAGTAGAGATGTCAAGCCTGAGGAGTAGAATTAAAATACATTATCAGAAAAGAGGATTTGATCATTTGGTTTGCTTAAGTGTTTCTTTGTTACAAGGGAATATTTTTCCAAGGTACCTAATATTGGGAATTGACAATTATATTTTAAAGCATTAATGTACCTTTAAAAAATACACTATATGTGTAGTAACGAAGTAAAGGAATTTTAGCAGGGTAGAAACCAATCAGTGTTTATTTTGGAAATCACATCTTATTAGGAAGAAATGCTTAGATAAGAAAAGATTTAGAGCAACAATAATTGCCTTCAAATATTTGAAAGAATTTCATTTTCATGAGAGATTAGCTCCTTTCATGACATCATGGCTGGTAAGACTATGGCTAATTTGTAGAACACATGAAGATTTTGACAACATTTGATTATACCTTTTAAAAAAATTTTACCAGGGTTATCCAGACTCTGTTGAGAGACTAGTGATATTTTACTAACTGAGAAGTTAAATGAGTTAATTTCCAAAGAGTACTAATGGTTATAATTTTTCCTCATAATAAATTGAAATCTGCTTCCCTCTGCCTTCTATCTTCCATTCACTGGCTCTTGTTTTCCCCTTTGTACAACACACAAAAACAGTTACCTTTCACTATTCTACATGCTTATGAAGGCAAATCTTATGTCTTACACATATTTTATTACAGGTAAAATCTCTATTTACTGCAAACAATTCTCATTAATGTTGATTTCCAGACTCTTCATCATATCCAGTCACCCTCTTATAGACACTCTTCAGTTTTCAATCTCCTTTCAAAACTTTATAATTTAACAGATTATTCAAAAATTTAGAATTAAACAGGAAAAAATGGGCCCACATGTACAAATAAAAGTAATAGTTCTTTTTAATGGTCCCACAAGTGGAGAATGGTTAAATGAACTATGATATATAGATGACTTGGAATTCTGTGCTGTGTAAAAAATAACAAAAGATCTAGTATCAGATAAACCTGGGAACCCTTGTAGGAAGTGATAAAGAATGATATGAGCAGAAGATCAACAAAGACCAATTTATATAATGTTTTCTCTTAGTTGAAAGAGAGTGTGAGACTGCACCTTCTTTTGTCCTCTCAAAAAAAGAGGGGATAAAATATAATTTCAAGAAATACAGACATATCTTTTAGGATCAAAAAAAGTAAAAACATATGTAGTGCCTTTCCTCTTTTTTATATCTTTGATATACAGGTCCAGTAGTGGTATTGTTGGGTCAAAGGGAATACAGTTTGGTTGGCCTTGGGGCATACTTCCCAATTACTCTCTGAAGGGTTGGATCAGTTCACAACTCCACCCATAGTGCATTAGAGTCTCAATTTTCCCACATCCTCTCCAATAATTACCACGTTCCCTTTCTGTCATATTAGGCAATATGCTAAGTGCATTTTTATTAGTTTTTATTAGCACTTCTCTTATAAGAAATGATTTGGAAAGCTTCTTAATAGGCCTAAAGAAACCTGACTGTTCATACCTCTTGTCCTCTTATCAACTGCCTTGTGTTTTTACAAATTTGACTCAATTTTCAATACATTTAAGAAATGAGGCATTTATCATAGACATTTAATACAAAGAAAGCTTCCCAATTATCTGCTTTCCTTCTAATCTTGGTTACATTAATTTTGTTTTTTACAATAACTTTTTATTTTGATATCATCAACATAATCTAATTTGTTTGGTCATGCTCCTGTCAGTCACTTCAGTCTGGATGCTATGCTGCTTAATTGTCAATTGTACCTTTAGCAAGATGTAGTTTCCTCTTTATTTGTTTTAATTAGATCTATTTTTGTTTTCGCTTTGTCTGAGATCAGACTTGCTAATGCTGTTTGTTTGTTTCATTACTTTCCTGCAGTTGAAGTATAATAGATTCTGCCCCAGCCTCATATCTTTAATCTCCATATGTCTCTCTGCTTCAGCCCTGTTTCTTGTAAACAACATATTGTAGGGTTATGGTTTTTGTACCACTCTGCTATCTGCTTCTTCTGTTTTATGGGACAGTTCATACTATGCACATACACAGTTATGATTACTACTTGTGTATTTTCCTCCATCCTATTTTTTGTTCCATTTCTTCTCTCTCTCCTTTTACTCGTTCACTCCTTATCAATGATTTGCTTTTCTCTATCACCTTCCCTGGCCTACTGTCTGTTCTGCTAGTCCACTCCCCCTCCTTGATTTAATCTCCTCCCTCCTTTCCTGATGGGTAAAATGCATTTCTTTCTATACAAATATTTTGGATATTATTCTCTTTTTGAGCCAATATTGATGAGAGTAAGATTCAACCTATGTGAATTGCCCATCCTCCCATCTTCTTCACTTCCGTATTTCTTTTTGTCAATTAATCTAATTCTCCCTTCCTGCGGTATCCAGTGTACCCCTCTTATTAATTGTTTTTTTGCCCATTGCCTCAAATTCACCTTATAGCACATACCATCAATGTATCGATCTGTATCTATCTATTCCTTCCAGCTGTACAGTTAATGGCACAATTTTAAAGAATTACAAGTATCATCTTCCCAGTAGGAATGCCAACAGTTCAGTTCCACTGAATCCCTTATGATTTTCTCCCTTTTTTCCTTTTGGGCTTTTCTTGGTTCTTGATATTGGAGATAGTCTGTTGTTATTGTTGTTCAATTCTGCTCTTCTTATGAAAGTTCAAAATCCTTCTATTTCATTGACTAATCTATATTTCCTCTGGGAAGGGGACTTCTCAAATTGTGAGGAAGATCTAGGTGTATTTCATTAGTAGTTGACCACTATCCTGAGTGTTGAACAAGATCTGTGGCCCTCAAATGCTGGGATGATTGTTGTTTTTTTTAATAAATTTGAGCTCTGCTCCTGGATTAGAACAGCTCTTCAGACTTCATATGCCAGGGGCTGCAGACCCTCGCTATTTACCTGATGTTGCACTCATGCTACTCTGGGATATAAGTGGGACTTTATGTCTGGTGCTAGGAGTAGGGGCTGCTAGTAATACAGGAGGACATAGGGGTCTGGTAACTGTTACTGAGCCAGGATCTTAGGCACTTTGGGATCCGGCTGCTTTTGACCAAGGATACATTGAATTATGTGGAAGTTTGGCTGCTGGAAGTTGCCCATTTGCCCAGGCTATGCTGAAGTACCTGGCAGTTCTAGGAGTTGGAGGCTTTTATCATTGTTCCATTTACCAGGCAATGTTGCTATTCTTGTTCTGATCTTCCATACCATAGCCAAAGTGAATGGCCTTTTTCTTGTCCTTAGCAACCATTAGTCTTAGGTAATTTTGTTCTGTTGACTGACACAATGATTTCTGTTCTACCCATAGTCATTCTCTTATCAATACAAGCTTTCACATTCTGATGCTATCCTTTAAAACAATTTGATCATACTTTGTATTGCTATTATAATTGTTTTTTACAATCTTATTGCTATTGTGTAGATTCAGCTTCTGGTTTTGCTCACTTCATTTTACATCAATTTATGAAAGTCTTCAAAATTGCTTATTTAAAAAATATTTCTATTGCAGTAGAAACTGGCCAAGGTATATTCACTTTTACTCCAAGTTCCTTAAAGTCTTTTTTTTTCTTTGAAATATTTTTCCTCATTTCTTAGAGCACAATAATTTTCCAATATAATCACATCCCAGATTTTGTTCAATCTTTTTGCTTTTGTTGGACATTCCCTCATTTAGCAGTTTTTTATCATTTCACAAAAGAGACAATATAAATATTTTCATGAATATAAAATATCTTATTGTCACTGGTGTTGGGCCACAGGACTGATAATGAAGCATGGTATCAAGCTCCTAACAGAAAGGTGAAGTATGGGCTCAGAATGCAGAATGAGAGATGTTATATGGAAATGTCCAATGAAGATATTTGTTTTGCTTTACTATGGAAAAAAAAAACATTCTTAGCTAGTCAGTGAATTTGTTATATTTCCACATCCTTCGTCTTTGTTAGCTTTTCTTACTTCTACAATACTATATTTTTTTTATTTTTCAAAATTTCACTCTTCAGAATTTTTCTTTCCTTCTGATCTGAATCCTTTTGTAGAATATTACTTCTTCTTTCTTTAAATTCCATGGTATTTTCTCTCCTAAAATCTAAGGTATTATACTATGTCTAGCTTTCCAGTTAATCTCTATCCTGATTTTTTAAAGTGAAAATCACTTTTAGAATAACTATTCTTATCAATGCATCCACATTTTGAGAAATGAAATAATCACTAAAGTAGAATGCAATGCTTATTTAAATAACATTTATATTTATATGAGATTGGTTTATTTTCTCATGAAATAGTATGATTTAATAAAATTCTATTATATTCCACAGTTAGCCAAATAGAAAGATATATTAAATGGATGAATGGATGGATGGATAGGAAGAAAGAAAGAAAGAAAGAAAGGAAGGAAGGAAGGAAGGAAGGAAGGAAGGACGGAAGCAAGGAAGCAAGGAAGGGAGGGAGGGAGGGAGGAAGGAAGAAAGGAAGGAAGGAAGGAAGGAAGGAAGGAAGGAAGGAAGGAAGGAAGGAAGGAAGGAAGGAAGAAAAAGAACTGAGAGAAAGAAGGAAAGAAGGAAGGAAGGAAAGAAGAAAGAAAGGAAAGAAGGAATGAAGGAAGGAAAGAAGGAAGGAAGGAAGGAAAGAAGGAAGGAAGGAAGGAAAGAAGGAAGGAAGGAAGGAGAACTAGAACTTAGTAAAAGAATATAAAAAGTTTCCTATCAGAGCAATGCTAACAACTTTCTGAGCCAAAATGAACATTGACAGAAACATATAGACATAAGGGAATGTCCAGAAGGCTTGGTTGAAGAATTTTAAGTATAAGACTTAGGTTTACATCTCTGCATGAATTATTTATTTAACCCAGGGAGTCAGATTCAAAATCTATACCTGGCCTTATTTGACATACTAAAGATTGATAGCTATTTATCAGTTGCAGTTGGACATATCCAATAATATCATCATGTATCTCATTAACTGCTTTTTCCTTGTTATAAAATATACCCAGTGGAAGGAAAAAATTAATATTTATCAAAAACTCAATCAATTTCACATACATGTACCTGAAATATGCTGCAGTTTCAATGCCCCTTTTAACTAAAAAGTATATACCAAACAGAAATAGAGTTCAACAGAGAAGTTTTTATTTATTTTCACTCAATATTAGAAGCAAACAAGCCTGCAGAGCATTAATTTACATCAGTGGTTTGGTTACATACACCCTGATTCATAATCTATTCCTTAGTAGAATCCATGTTGCTCTTTTCCAGCTTATTGAAATTATAATCATTAGAGCCTGTGAAGTAGACAGTATGCTATCTTACAATATGTATGTATGATGGTTTAATTTAACAGTTTGTAATGGAGAGAGAGAGTAGAGAAAGAGAAAGGATTAGTGTTTTTAGACCATATACTGCAATAGCATGAAATTGCACCATTGGCATCAACTTATACTTAAGTCACATTCCCTGTCCTTGGATTTCCCCTCATTGGGCATTAGATTTCCAAGCTCTCTATACATATCCTCTTTTACTCTTTTCTATACTATGACAAATAAAATAAACTAGCTAATCAAGGCACTTAATTGACAGTTTGTATCACTGCAAAATAAGGAAGAACATACCCATAAAAGACTAGAATAATCTCACCCCATTGTGTATTATTTTACCTTTCAGTTTATTTCCAGGGTGGCAGTTTTTTATTTCATTTTTTAAAATTATTTTAACATTATTTCTGTATTTTTGCATATTGTTGATCTAAACTTTTTTGAGACAGTGTTCTCCATTTCCCAAAATAATTATTTCCTCTGGTCCAATGTGAAAAACTATAAGATTTCATAACTAGGGATTGCTTTAGAAATGAACTATGCTACTTTCCAAAGAACTGATTTTCAAATGATATTTGAAAAAGCACAAAATGTGTCATTATACTTTTTGACTAAATTCAGGTACAATTTGTGTTAACTCCTTTGGGCCTGATAAATTTTGACAGTTATAACCTTGCTGAGTACATTCAAATAATATATAATTGTGATATTGTGATATTGTTTTCTTATAACTGCTGAGATCAAACAAAAATAGTTATGGAAACATCACATTTAAGCAGAAAATTGTTACTGATAATATCATATGTTGATAAGGCAATTATTTTGAGTTTGTTCATATAATGAAATTATTAATTGAATATGCAAATTGAAAAATACATTCCCTAAGTCTATTTATGTCTCCTACTGACCATTTCACCAAGTGTTTGGCCTTCTATTGTATTCCATATACTTATAAGATTTGTGATCAGCATGTTAGTAAAACAATCTTTTTTTAAAAAGAAAACCTTGATTTCAATGAAAATGGTGATTAGTGTTGAAGGCACAGATATAAGTAGTTTGGGTATAAAACAGTGACAGTTGAAGAAGAACTAGGGAGGAAATCAGAGAAAATGAAAAAAAAAAAGAGATTCTGGCAAACATTTTCAGTTGGGATTGAATAAGTGTCAGAGCTTCTGCCAAACATAATGGGAACTGAAGGGTTACTGGGAAAAAATGAAGCTGGGGCCAAGACTATCTATAGTCATTTTTGTGACAAGTTAGAATCTATATTATGTATAGGAAAATATCAGTGGGAGATAAAATTCAGTAATCAAGTAGCTTGGAAGAAAGCAAAAATTGTCAAATCTAAGGACCTCTTTAAAACAGAAACTATCAAAGATCAGAGTTGACCAGAGCAGAAGTATTCCCAAAGTAAATAAAACAAAAGTTGAGGGAAATAGTACATGTAGGAGAAACAAGTGCAGTAGCATTTAGAAGTCAAAAGTCAAAACCACAGGAAAAACTAAAGAAAAGGCTACATTAACCTAGGTCTACATGAAGACAAATTGTCAAATAACAAAAAAGATATAATATGCCCATCAGTGGCCTATTTATAATTTTTTATATTTAATATATTTTCCCCAGTAACATGTAAAATACTTCTTTACATTTGTTTTCAAAACTTTGAGTTCTAGATTTTCTCTCTTTCCCCTGCCTCCTATTGAACAGGCACATCTGAAATTATGCAAAACATTTCCATAAAAGTCACATTGCAAAATAAAATATATATCACCCTCCCAAAAAAAGTTCTCAAGAAAAATAAAGCTTTTAAAAAAAAGCATACTTAAATCTGTATTCAAATTCAATCAGTTCTTTCTCTGGGTATGAGTAGCATTTTTTATCATAAGGCCTTCATAATAGTCTTAGTTCATTGTAATTTCTGAGAAGAGCAAAGTCATTTTTCTAATAAATGCTTTCTTCTACCACCCTGCCCATCTTCTCATTTCCCATTTTCCTCCTACTTTCCTGTGGGGTAAGATGCACTTCTATACCATTTTGAGTGTGTTATTTCCCTTTTGAGCCAATTATGATGACAGTAAAGTTCACAAACTCACCCTCCTTTCCTTGTCAATGTAAAACCTTCCTGCCTCATTTATGACAGATAATTTATACCTCTTTTTACCATTTTCCTAGTACATTCCTCTCTCAACTGTTAATTTTATTTTTTAGATATCATTTCTTAACATTAAAATCATACCTGATTCATCATTGAACAAAGGAATCATTAATGGTTCTCTGTCTATATATCCTTCCAACTGCTCTAATAATGAGAAAGTTCTTATGATTATGAAGTGTCCTTCTCTCATGTAGGAATATAAAGAGATAAACCTTACTAAGTCCCTTACGATTTCCATTTTCTACATAATTACTTATGCCTGTCCTATATTTGAAAATAATATTTTCCATTCATCTCTGAACTTTTCATCACAAATATTTGAAAATCCTCTATTAAGCACCTTTCCCTTAAATATTAAAATCAGTTTTCCTGCGTAGGTGATTCTTGGTTTTTATCTTAGATCCATTGTTCTTTGTAATATCATAATCCAAACTCTCTAGTCCTTTAATGTAGAAAATGCTGAATCCTGTGCTACACTAAGTGTTGCTCCACATACTTGAATTTTTTTAGGGATGTTTGGAATATTTTCTCCTTGAAATGGGAGTTCCAATATATAGCTATTAACATTTCTTGGAGTTTTCCTCTTGGGATCTGTTTTAGTAGGTGATCAATGGATTCTATTAATTTCTATTTCAAATTCTGATTCTAGAATATCAGGACAGTTTTCCTTGATAATTTCTTGAAAATGACATCAATTTTTTTTTATCATGGTTTTTTGGTAGGCCAATTTTTTCAATTATTTCTCTTGGACTTATTTTCCAGGTCAGTTGCTTTTCCAAAGATATATTTAGCATTCTTTTCTACTGTTTTTCATTATTTTGGCAATGTTTTATTGTTTCTTGATTTCTCATAAAGTCATTAGCTTCTTCTTGTTTAATTCTAATTTTTAAGGAATTCTTTTTTTAGTGAGCTTTTGAGTCTCCTTTCCCATTTGCCTTAATAAAAATTTTTATTAAGGCATTCTTCTCATTAGCTTTTTGTATTTCTGTTTGCATCATTCTAGTTTCTCTTTGCAGTTTTTCCTATACCTCTCTTACTTAAATTCCAAAATCCTTTTTGAGATCTTTCATGGCCTAATATCAATTTATATTCTATTGGAGGCTTTGGATGTAGGGACTTTGACTTTGTTTTCTTCTGAGTATGTATTTTGATCTTTTTTGTTACCATAGTTAACTTTCTAAGGTAAAATATGTTTTCTATTCTTTGCTCATATCCCCAACCTATTACTTGGCTTTTACCTTTTTTATTAAAGTAAGGATTTGTTTCTAGGTTGGATGGTAGAAGTTCTCAAATTTTTGTTTCTAGGGTGCATGGCATAAAGTCCCATGTTTTAGGGAGTTTGTTCAGCAGTTTTCATAGATTCTTCTAGGGTCATGTAAGTTTTTAGTTGCTCCAAGTTGTTATTTCCTAGCAAAACAAAGCTTTCCTGTTGACTGATGAGTTCCATTGTACTCAATTCAAACCAGACCATGTTGTATTCAGCCCTGAAAGATAACATGTTGAGGATATGGTCCTTCCCTCTGGTTGCATGGATCCTCTGAGAACCTCCATGTAAGAAGAATTATATGGTGATTTCTTTATTTCCCATCAGGCTGCCTCCTCCATGTTTCCATCAATTCTCCATAGGATACCTTTCTCCACCTTCATTTCTCAGCTTCCTTTCTTGCTTTGTCTTCCCCCATTGGAGTATAATCTCATTGAGGGTAGGTTTTGTCTTTCTATTAACTTGGCTTTGTATTCTTAGCTCTTTGCTCTGTGTTTGTCACAATAGCAATAGCTCTATAAATACTTTTTAAATCGAAAAAAAAAAACTTTCCTCTTGATTTTTCAAGTCATATTTGGTGTCTAAGGACTAAGAGGTCTAGAAATCTCCAGTATTGTTATTGAAGAAATTTGCATGGCATTGGAGAGAGCTAGTTCGAATTCGTGCTATTAGTCTACCATCTTTTTTTTTTTTTCAACATTACATTTTATTGTGGACTTTCAAAGTATCTTTAAGGAATTTCCATATAGAAAGCTAAAGTTTTTATATGAGCTATTCTAGGCTTGGAAATATGACACAATTGAATTTATGAGAAAGAATGTGTTTGTGGGATTAGAGATAGAGGTATAATATGTGACATTCCTCATTTCTCAGTGACAATTTTATTTATAAATGCATGTACAAAATCAAGAACCATAACAAAAAGAAGAAATGTTTATACATGATCTCAGGCTGCCACTATTAGGGAAATAGCTTAGGGGGGGAATTGTTTGGGGGAAATTATGTCAAGATTTTGTGAGCAGAAATTCCTAGTGGTAAACACAAAGTGAGAAAATCTGTCTTGTAATAAGAAGGTTCATCCAGAAGGATTATAATCTTATAAGAGATTAGGTAACAGAACAAAGGAGAAAAGAGAAAAAAATATTCCCCAAATTCTTTTTTGTTCTCTCCAAGCAAGTCTTTTTCATTCTTTCTCTTTCCCATTTTCCCTCTTTCTCCAGCTACCAGAATAAATTTCCTGAGTTTCCACTTTTAGAACTAATGTGTTCAGTTCTTGAGAACAGGAAGACATCAAAATCATGACCCTTACATTCAACAAAAAAGGAGATACACTTATGTGACAGGAAGCCAAACACACCTCAAATATCACACACACAAAAGCTAGTTTTGTTTGATTTCCAACCTAGTTCTGCAAGGGGTTTAGAGAGCACAGAGACTAATTGATGTTTTTCTGACCCAAATGGCTGATCATATGGACAGTTGCCCTTCCCAGATCATTGTGGTATATCCAGTCCTGTGATGCCATTGTATGAGTGTCCTATGACAATGGTTGCACTGGGTCATAGCCTCGTTTTGATAGTAACAACCATTAATTCTTCTGAAGACAAGATTTGTCTCAGATAACATTTTGACATTGATGTACAGATAAAGAATTGCTTTAAAGAGCAACCACATTTTTTCCCACACTATTCATACTGGCCAATCTAACATAGCCTATATCTTAACCATAGTACATGTGGAGAATTCTAAAATCAGGCTAATTTTAAGTTGATAATCAGATAGCAAAATAAAAAAATCAGAAAAAATTAATCTCAGAAATATTTTATAAATAATAATACAATAATTAACATCACCCCCCAACAAATGTTGTGTTCTTGGTAACTTTTTTTTAACAAAAGTACAACATTTTTATCTACCTTCTCTTCTAAGGTGATGGGTTCAACTGATCTGAAACAGGGATTTTATATCTTATTCAAAAAGAAGCATATATCTTGGATGTTATCATATACACAGATATCATACATAAATGTGGCTTCAAAGAACCACAAGCTTTAATAACTTGAAGGGCTTTCAAAAATTAATCAGTTAGAGCTAAGTAAGAGTTTCTTTATAGCCCAGCTTCTTAAAATGTTATTTATGACTCCCTATGAATATTGGGGGTCACAATATTATGATTTGTTATGAATAAATGTTTGATTTATATATCCATATATCTGGGGTCACCTAAAATTTCTTGGATGAAAAGAGTTTATGAGTGGAAAACGTTTAAGAAGTCCTGCTCTATGGTATCCATGATGAAGGGTCAATCTAGCCAGATTTTATTAATGTGAACTATATGTGACTTGACTTCTCTATTTCCCCTTAGTGTGTGATCTCCTGGACTTTTACCCTAGCTTTTTATCATGGTTATTGCTTTCTCTAAGATAATTAGGTACTTCACTATAGGATGTAACAGACCTTTTCCAAACCAAAGTTCTATTCACATCACTCCAAAAAAAGGTATATTTACTTATGCTATTTGTTTTGACTGTGATACTTTTCCACTTTTCCAATTATCTAAGTCTTGTACTTCCTCTTAAGTCTATTTTTATGTTCCACCTCATCTGAGAATTTTTACTTGTTAAGCCAATCCAATTTTCTCTTCCTTCCCAGATGTGTCATACTATTTACTGTACTGCATTTTTTTTTAGTTAATCTAAGTGACTGGTCACATGAAAAAAGTGTCTGTGTCCAGATTTGAATTCACATTCTTCTGGCTCAAGGATCAGTGCTTTATTCACTTTACCATCTAGATATCCTTTACTGTTCTGTACATAATGGAAAGAGTCCACACCTTGGAATGTTTGCTCTCTGAATCCATTCTTCTCCTTTCTACTTGGTCCTTTGAGCTCCTGAGTCAGCCTAATGCAACACAATCTTAACAGGCATTGCCCCATACCTTTATGAAGTAGGCTTTAAAACTTCAAAACAAAAACAGTCATTTTTACTTAGGTGTTAGTGAAATGACTTCACATTGCCTCCATGTTTTCTGTGTTAGTAAAGTGATGGCAATAATTATAAATACTTGTGCAGCACCATACTAAGACAATTAATCTTCAATTAATGTATAAATTTAAAGTCATTCTATTGAAGCTATCCATTCCCTAATGGCCTTCCTATGTATTAAGCTCTTGGCAGTTATACATTATCTGTAAGACATCTCCTCACCTGTAAAGGGTTCCTATATTTATAGGATCAGAGATTTAAAAAAAAAGAAGGGCCATAAAAATAATTTCATCTAATCCCCTAATTTTACAGATGAAGAAACTGTGGCTCAGAATTTAGAACATATAACGTTAAAGGTTATTCCTTTCAAGTCATTCATTACCTAACAGCATCCCTATGTATTAAGCTCTTAGTGGTTGTAAATCATCTCCAAGATATCTCTTCACCTGTAAAGGGCAACCATAGTTGTAGGATCAGAGATCTAGAAAAAGAATGACTATAAAAATAATTTCATCTAATCCCCTAATTTTACAGATGAAGAAACTGTGGCTCAGAACTCTGATCTCTGTTAAATACCAGTAAACACCAGAATTTTCTATATTGAGTCCTTTGTAACAGTAGTTAGAGGATAACAATCTTCCACTAGATACATACCCTAGGAAAAAACTTCCTTTTCTTTCTCATTTTCCATCTATTCTCCTACATCAAAAGAACTCAGTTAACCAGCACTCTTCCCACTTGTCTGGAGGGAGGGGGTGAAGTTAACTTTCCCAATATGTTCCCTAACACAAGTAAAGATACCTGCTACACAAACCTCAGAAAATCTGATTATTATCTCTTAGATAATAACCTGCCTGAGGGAGAAAGTATGACTTCACTTCTGTTCCTGACAATATATATATATATATGGTGCTCATTAACTTGTTATAAATAGGTAGATGGGTAAATGTGTAATGAGAAAACCATAACCAGGATCTAGCACCAGGTGGAAAGACACTTTTAAGTAGCAAAAATGAGGGGCAGAGAAGGTGTGCTCACTGAAATGCTGAGTGAGAATAGGATAAAACAAGCAATACTGAGCATCAAGAGGGACCAAGTATTGAGAACTATCTTCTGCTAGAGGCCATATTACAAATTACTGAGATTGTGTATGTTTCTTAGACATGGGCTATTTTGTTATTTTTATTAAATTTGGGTATAAATCTTATCTGTTTCCATTAATTTGTAAGCAAAATTAATCATGTTTTTAATTTTAAATACCTGTTTTATATGATGTATATCTTTGAGGTGGGGTATGGAGGAGTGTTGAAATTTGGAATTCTAGAGCTTCTGCTAAGAGCAAAAAATAGAGAATTGTGTATTCTCTACAGTTTCAGCAGGCTTTCAGGTTATGAGAAAATATCATATAAAATGATTATCATGAATTAGTTACACTGTATAGTATACAAATTGATAAAATAATTATATTTTATTGAATAATATTACTTAGTTGTCCTTTATGGGATTTTTCACCCAGAAATGACTTTGATCTAAAGACAAAAGACCTCATAAACTATTTTAAAATTAAAAAAAAATGATACTCACAGGCTGCATGAAATATAAATCCACACTACAAATATACAAATAAAAGTTCTAAAAAAATTTAGGCAATGAGACTTTATGCAGACTTTTTTAAATGTAAAATATTATTTTATTTTTTCATTATAACAACCTTGGGAGGTATAGCACTACTGTACTATAAGAAATGTAGAGCTCAATGATTTTAGAAAAAAATTGGAAAGACTTGCAGAAAATAATTAAGAACAAAATGATCAGAACCAAGTGAACACTATATAATGATGGTAATACTCTTTTAAGAATAATTTTGTAAAAATAAGTTATGTTGACTATTATCAATAAACAGATTTTTGAAAGAACTAGATCTATATTTATATTTTTGAGACAGCTTTCTTATAAGCAATTATGAAAGGAAGTTTTGTATTTACTTCCTTGGCTGCTTTAGTATATGCAATACAAGTAAAAATCATAATAAAATGATGGTTTACATTCAACTGTTGAAGAAAACCAATATATCATAAAACTGGTATTTTTCACATCTCTATGAATATGTATCTGGAAAGGAACTGCAAAGTAAATATATATTCAATGTTTTTCTTTGCCAAGAAAGTTTGATTCTTTGCTCAAAACACACTTTTTCTTATACTCTATTATCTGCTGATTACTCAAATACAACACTCCATCTCCAATCTTTATATTTTTCTTCTATTTTGTCATAAATGACTAGAATTCCTTTTCTTCTTATGTAAATTACCAAGAACTCTTCATTTTAAATGGGACTTAATCTTTCATAAGAAACTTTTCCTGCTTCCCTAAATGTCTTTCTTCCCAAATATCTTATAGTTATTAAGTACATTAACCTCTATAATGATGCTCCAGCTATTGTATATATGTGCATTTATTCACATAATATTTGTGCTTTGTTTCTGTCCAAATCAGAAAATCCCTTCCCAGTCTGATTCTTCTGTGATGTCAAACTAGATTATCTTTTATGGCAATTCTTTTCTAGCTTTTAATTACTGATGGGTGTTGCCTCAGACAAACTGAGATCTGAGAAAGACTTTTGATTAAAAAGACCAAGCTGAATCTGGGGCCATTTACAGTCAACCTGACTCATGCTTTGCCTTAAATTCTGGAGGGGAATAAAGCTGATGATCTTGCACAGTTCTTCCCCACTTAAATCCAATTTGTTAGTAAGGCAAGCACTCCTGATGTTGTTGGTCCTCTTTGAGAATGAAGGACAAAATACAACATCAAAATGTCTTGTATGGTTATTTATTTACATTTTTATTTTTGCTACCCATTAGGATATAAATACTTTGCAATCATTGATTGATTCATTCTTTGTATTTATGTCTCCATTAAAGTAGGCATCTAAAAATGTTGCTTACTCCACCAGGGCAATTTTGGCTCTATTATACAGCTTTATATTGAATTTAACTATTTTCTTATGTTTAAATTAATTTCAATATTTCATCATAATATTTAATGCAAATATAATCTCTAAGCTTCATTTGAAAAAAATATTCTTTCTACTCACAAAGTGAGCAATTATATATTCTCACAAAGACAGGTTTTGGTGGAATTATGAAAGGTAACTGGATGTTTTTATTTAAAAATTCCAACAATTCACTTCCTTTTCTTTTAGTTTCTGCTCCAATTTTCAATCCTATTTTCTTAGCCACGATTTTGGCTTAATAGGCATGACATCCCATGATTCTTCAATGATGGTCTCAAATTTCCCACATTCTTCCAAAGAAGATATAAAAATATTTATAATCTTAGCAACTCTTTTCAAATGCTTCTCTTAGATCTCAGGCCTTTCTTGCTTCAGGCAAAACTTGATAAAACATCTCTGACTCACAGAACCATAGATATGAAGTGGTTATTTTCTACATTGATTTTTTAATACTGCTGCTGACATTTTCAGTTCTTGCAATACTGATATACTTTTTTTTTTCTCCATGGGATCTCTGTGTGTGTATGTGTATATGTAAGTATGTATCTATCTTTTGCCTCATAGTCATGCACAGTGGTATACCATATTTAGAAAAGTATTCCTAACATTAATCATTCTGTCAAATTCAATAGCCCTTCAAGAATTCAAAAATAATTTTATTAAGTAGAAACTCCATGCATTGATCTAGATCCTAGTTCTCTCATTTCTAACCCCTTCTTGACTCACCTATTTACTATCTTAGTTCATGTCCTTATTACCTCTAACCTTGGGGTGTGAGAGGTGATCAATACCTGTATGAAGAGGACTAATCAAGTCCTTTCAAGGCTTGTTTCACCCACTTTTGGTGTCTGCCTTTCACCAAACTCTCAAGTGGATCCAAGAAGCTAAAGCATTCACCACACCCTGGCAAATTCACCTTAGCAGACAGACTATACCCAGTTGGGGACAACTGACCAGCCTCAAATTCATTGTTAAGTGTTGTTTGTTTGTTTGTTTGTTTGTTTGTTTTTACCCATATGTCTAACCAAGCATGGGAAGACTTTTCCTGGCAGAATGGGTAGACAGGAACATAGTTATTCCAAAAGCCATTAAGGCAACTGAAGTAGCTCAAGCAGAACTTGGTCAGACATAGAAGACATCATCCACTGCATATTTTCTTTCTTTCTTTCTTTCTTTCTTTCTTTCTTTCTTTCTTTCTTT
>JAJPUD010019848.1:0-25778 GCA_023553655.1 Myrmecobius fasciatus
ACGTGTAAGTGGAGAGAAAGACGAGCCATTGGTGAAAGTTGGAAGGCCCCATGGGCGGCTCGTGTGCCACCTGGGGTGCCGTGTTAGGAGATGCTGAGGAAAACCCCAATGTGCCCCGGAGCCCTTGGGGGCCTGCCAGGGAGGGACAAGATGAGGAGAGGGTCTCCCTCGCTGTAGGTCATAGCCACGACAATGAGAATTCAGGGAGCATTATATGGACGTTCCTCTCTTACACCTGATTGTGATCGTTTCAGGAAAATCAGCCGTTATGGAGAAAAAAATATTCTTTTTTTTTCCTCGTAGCTCATACATTGGAAAAAAAATAGGTCATGAACAGTAATCTAAATTGACTACTGATAAATAATTAAAACTAATGGATTTCACCACGATCTTTGAGAAAGCACCAAGACGTTCCATTTTCTGCTACAGAGGAGGGTTTTTTGATTATTTATACCAATAAATGCCACTTATGATGATTTCTAGCACTCTCTTTCCACCCCCTTCTCAGAGAAGGCCTGAACAAGCCCTTGTTCCTCTGAAAAGTCAGGAATAGCAAATCGATGGTAACGCGTTTGATTATTTAATGATTAGTGATGGTAGGAAGGCTTGAGAAGCCTGGAATGAGAAGCTCTGCGTTCTCCTGAGTCCTGCTTTGAGTTCAGTCCCAGAATGGCTTGCATAGGGTTTAACTTGCCTTTGGTTTGTACTGTGAGCTCAGGGGATCATGGTCCTAGAGCTGGACAGGCCTGAGTTTGCTCTTTAATCCACTCTTTTTAGTGTTTCGGGGCCCAGAGAATTTCAGGGACATCCCCAGGGTGACCCGGATGATAAATAGCAGGGGCTGGATTGGACCAGAGGGGCTGTGGCTCCCGCCTTCGGGCCTCAGCGTGGCTCCCAGCCACAGACAAATGAAGCCAGAGGTTGGCTGGGTTTAACTCTCAAAAAACATTTGCCCGTGACCACATGGAAGGTTAATCTGCAATATTAACATTTTCTCCATCGCTTTCAATTTAAACGTTCACACTGAACTTCACAGTCAGGCCTTTGTGAGCTGCTGCCGCCCGGTCACAGCCAAGCCTCCGGGATTGGTCTCAGTGAAACACAATAAACCCTTTACAGCAAACAAGCCCCAGACCTTCAGAGGCTTCTCCGCTGGCCTCTTCTCCCGGACGTTCTGGTGTCACGGGCGAGGAAGGCGAAGGGTTTTGCCTTTTTTTTAAGGGTTGAGGGGGATCCGGGAGGCTCAGGTTCGAGCCAAGAAGTTCACCTTCAGAGCCTGCTTCTAACACTGACTAGCCGGGGGACCCCTCACAAGTCACGGTCTCTGTGCCTCCCAGGCCCTTCTTGCTCTAGAACTCCGGTCCCCTGGGGCCCGGGCTGACTGGCTGCAGGACGCTTTCATAGAAAGATAAAGCCAACGCAGACTGGGGCTTGACAGGGGAACCCTGGGGCCTGCACGGGGTCTCTGCCCTGGACGCTGAGGCCGGTTCTCCACTCTGTGGTCCCTGCCAAGCCCAAAGGGCCGTGCAACATTTCTTGGCCCTCGCCTCGTGCCAGAGAAGAAGTCTGAATGTTTCTTTTTCTTTGATGGGACGGTCACTGGACCTTAGGTCTCTGGTTTAGGTTCCGCTCCCCAGAATTCCCACTTATGTTTTATGCCAGCCAGGACATGTTGAAACCACAAGGGGAAAGCTGATGTCGAAGGTCTCTCTTATAGAGACGAGGTCATCTGCATTTTCTGCAAGGCCCATCGAGGCACCGTCCCGGAGCTCCAGGGACTGCCGGGCTTCCCCCGCACTGGCCACACCTCTGAAATCTTGGCCAAACCCGGAATAATTCCTAGCCCTGAAAGGTCTCTCGGCTCAATCTGCCAGCTCCGCCTCATCTCCTGCAGCCGAAATGCACCTTTTAGAGCTCGGGGCTCAAAATTACTCATCAAGAGAAAACACAAACCACAGACGGGAGCAGAATGAAGTCCGAGCCCCCCCCCCCCAGTCCCCAGGGGGCCCTCGGTTCTAGCGTCTGGGGAACCTAGAACTTCCAGTAACATTTGATAAATGGGAATCGAATGGAATCTGTCTTTTATGCTAGGAGTTCTCAAGCTGGCCACGTTTAACTGCAACAAGCACTTGGTGGCCGTTGTGATAGAGAACGTTTCCTCGGTGGTTCCTTGTTATGGCTGCATTTTGAGGCGGGGCTGGGGAGTTCCATTTTACAGCATCGATCTTATAGCCCCCCAGCTTTCTCCAGATTGCTGAGGAGTTTGGGGTTCAGCAGGTTAGGACTCCAGCAAGGTGAAGTCTCCCCAGTTGAGGGGTCCATGCCTAGGGCATTTGGGGAGGCTCTGGATGGAGTGGAAGCCAAGGGGCTCAGGGGGCCCGTTCCTCCACTCTTTTGCCGTGTTTTCCTCGTCGTCCATCTGCGGGGCCTGCAGCCTCCTCTCCCGGCCCCATTGCACACATCCCTAAGACAAGGGTAGTTTTCGTAAAAGGCCGGCAAGCTTCCCCGTCTCGCGGTGATGAGCCAGGTCTGAAATAGAAGGTGACAGCTGAGCTCCTGATGTCAGGGCTGCTGATAAGCCCGAGCAGCTTCTCCTAATGATGCTCCCGCAGACGCTGGGACGTCCCCGGCCGCTGCTGGCTGCAGGTGCCGCCTCCAGGACACCTTCTGGAAGGCACGGGCCCGGTCCCCGGACTCGCAGGAAGACCGTTTATTACAGACCGCTTTATCCACCGAGGAAGATCAAAGGGCTTTTGTCACAAATCATAAGAGCCAGACACCTCCGAGCCCTCCAGTAACGCAGGGTGCAGCTCGCCAAGCAATTGCTCACCCCTGCGGCCAGGCGCCAAAAAGCCGCAGCGGGTACAGGGTGGTCTCATTATTGGGGTTTTGATTTGGAAAACGGCAGGTCTGAATTTGGAGAAAGAGTTGGTTTACTCTGTTTAAAAACAAAAATCACATTGATCTTGAGTTTTTAGGTCACACCATTTCCTACTAGGGAGCCTTTCCCCTCCCAGAAACAATCATTTAAAAATGTTTTTGAGACTCGGGATTTTAAATGCAGCTTTATTACCTTTATGACTTATAAGAGCCTCCATTTGCATACAAATTGTAGAAATCCTGCAATGCATCAAGATTTTTCTTCCTCCCCGTCGATTAACCAGCCTCCTAGAATTTTATTTACAAACTTAATTTCTTTAACAAACAATTCTTTCTATAACTCTGCTCGCAGCACTTGTGCTTATTCATTCAACAGACTTTAGGTGTAGTAGAAGGTTCTCTGATCCACGGCCCTTCTCAGTCCCTATAGGCAGGGATGAGAACCGAGGGGAGATGGGAGCAGGACCCGAAGGGGCTCTTGGGGGCATAAGTGGCTGCAGGGATGACCATGGTGAGGAGGTGCCCCATGGCGAACGTACCCACACTGGGGCTTCCCTCAGGCCCATAGGGATGAAAGCAGTCCCTCCAGCCCCTGCAGGGGAGACCTTTTAAGACTGGGCTCCTTCTGTTTTCTCCCTCCTTGAAGAGGGCGGTGATTTATGCTCCGGCTCCGGGTGCTTTGTGGAAGAACTAATGAAAATGGCTCGGGAAGGTCCAGAGAGCTTTTCAGATGTTGGTAGCTCACGTTTTGTGAGAAAACCGGCCGTGTTCTGACTCTCGGTCCCACTGATTCTCGTTGGATATTGATCGCCCATCAGCGTGTCTGGGTTTTGCCAGGGAAGTCGTGGGCACGTTGGGGGAGCCCTGGCAGGGCTTTGGCCGCTTGTTCTGGACTCGAGGGACCGTTGCGTGGCTCCAGAAAGCAGCCTTCTGTGTCCAGTTGGGCCCTCCCCTTCCCTCTCCCTTTGTTTGAACATTTCAGGAAAATGCCTCGGCGCGGGCTTGCGCGTGGCTGATTCTTCCGGGCCCGATTCCTCCCCAGACAGCAAAGGGCATTGCATTTGAAGATGACAATAAATCATCCGGTGTCCTTGCTAAGTGACATCAGAGATCCCCACGGGTCAGCACCGAGCATCTGTATTTTTGTGTCCCTGCCTTCGTACCGGGAGGACCGAATCCCGTCTGACGTGCCGATGATATTTGCAGGCAGCGTGTGGGGAGGACTTTCTCAAGGTGCCAAAAATAAATGTAGCGGGAGTGATTTGTGGCTGGTGACTTGAGGTCTGTGTGCGGGCTTGTTTGCTGGGGCAGCCCGCCCTCCCTCCGCGGCTCCCCCTTTCTTCCTGGAACTCCAGTACCCCAAAGCTGCCCTTTGTAAGCCATAACGGACAAGCTTCTGTACTTGGGGTCAAGGAGCTCCGGATTCAAATCTCACCTCCGACGCTTGGAAGCAGTTTGAGCTCATTTCTCTGCGACTTACTTTCCTCATCTGTAAAATGAAAGAAATCAGACTCAGAGCCTATTTGTTCACGTGTCTGGGGCAGGGAGGGAAAGCTAGGAGACCTAGCAGTGTTTACTTCTCACTGTTTGAAAGGCCCCCGGCCACATCCCCTGTTGGTGGGCGGCAGGAAAACACAGAGAACCGATTTTGTCACGGCCTGGTCTTTTTCAAAGCCCAGGGAAAATTGCTCAGTCACCAGCTGATTGGGATCAGACCGACTAGGGACCCAGAAAGGAAGGCGCACGTCGTTTATTTGTTCTTTTCTTTCTTTCTTCAAAGTTTGTGTTAGGGAGCTTCCATTAGACCTTTAAAAGTCAGTGTGGAATGGTGGAAAATGGATTGTGTTGGCAGTCAGGAGCCCCGAGTTCAAATCCCACTGTGGCCGTGGGTCAGACCAGATGGCCTCTGAGGGCCCTTCCTTGGTCTGGAGCCATCATCCCGAAGCTTCTGGGGCCAGGCTAGGACATCCTGCCATTTAGCTTTTCAAGAGGACTTCGGGTAAGACATCGCTGGCCTGACGGGCCATCCACATGTTGTGTTCTTCCATCTTCCATTTGCCTTCTGAGTCAGTCTTGCAGCCAGCGAGCATTTATTAGTCACTTGCTGTGTGCCAGGAACTGCCTCAGCACTCAGAGATGGGTTTACCCAGAATGCCGTGCGGTCATTGTCACTCTGATTACAGTGGCTTCCATGGGGACCACAGGGCCTGGCTGACGCCGGGTCTTTCTGACTTCCCACGAGCTCCTGCTCAGTACCTGGCTCACGGCAGGTCCCTCACATGGGCTCCCCAGTTGATTTTTGGCCGTCCTCAGTTAGGCCCCTTTGGGGCAAGGGTCCAGCCCATGGGCTCCCACCCAGACAGCCCCCCTGCCGCCCCCAAGGGTGCTCGGCAAACAAGGGCAAGTCATGGCCATGCCGGGTTTGGTTCTGTCTCCAGAGGGTCCAGCAATAAGTGTCTTGGCGTGGGCACGCCGTGCTTGGGCCCATGAACCATCTGCGAGCTGGCAGGCATTGAGCAGCTCCTTCTGCCGGCCCTGGACCCTGCCCTTGGGCAGCTTCTGTTCCTGCAGTCCCTGATCCAGAGTGCATGGGGATGGCCAAGGAGCAGGGCTCTCACCTCGGGACTCTGGTTTATTCCACGTTTGTGGGCAGGGTGCTAACAGCTAGATTTCCATTTGGGTCTTTGACTGATACCCTTTAGGCTCTGTTGTCACTGCAGGCTCTTATTTCTGGGAGCACTGACCCCCCAAAAGGATGGCAGCCCCCCGAGTGTCTCATAACACCTGGCACTGTGCTTGGCACATGGGATCGATTGACTGGAGAGCAGCCTGGGACCTGCTCCTCCTGCCTCCTGTGCCAGAGGAGCAAACTGAGCCCCGAGGGGCAGGGGCTGGTGGATGGGGTGTCCCGCTCAGAACCCCGACTCCGATTGAATTCAGCAGCCAGAGTCCAAACCCACCCACTTTCATGGGGACAAGCCTCTGGGGGTCAGGAAATCTGGCCCCAAACCAAGGGCTTGTTCTTTCAGCCAGAGGCAGCGCTTCCCAAGCTGTGTCAGATGTCAGTCAGGAAGCCCCTTTCTCTTCTCCCTGGTGACAGTCCTCCCGGCTGGCCCTCCCCGTGGCCAGACGGTCAAGTGTCTGACTGGGGCATCCGATAGAGAACCCGTCCTCACCTTGGACACTTTCCCTGTGGATTTTCATTATCAACAGAAACCGTGCTCCCTCTGAAAAAGCAAGGCTGTCCCATGAGACATAGGAGCACGATGCTACCCGTAGCACAGCACCTGGCGCATAGTAGGCACTTCACAAATACCGCTTGACTTACACGTGCCTTACGTCTTCCCAGGGCACATAACCAAGGGGAAATTTTCTGATGGAATATTATAAAATGGCTTTACCCAGTAGCTAACAGGATTTAAAAAAAATACTTGCTACAGTACAATAAAATCAAAAGAAAAGGCACTGACAGCTTAATGTCACCGAACTCAACAAAAAAAGCATTTCTCCTCTCTCAAATTCCCTCCTTAATACCCTGCTGATTAAAGACCCAGAATTCCCCGTTGCTTAGGCCCAATTTTCAGCGCCACGGGAACGACATATCGCCGACGAGAACGTGTAGCTGAAGGGCCCTGAATGTTACGTAAAGGCATTATAGAGCCAATCAGTTCCCTGATTTAGAAATTCTTACAATAATGACTTTTTCAAGGAGGCGGGTCAAAATCGGTCATAGGAGACTCTGTTTTTTATTCCTTTGATGTTTAATTTACATGAACGGTACATCCAGAAAAGGTTTAGAAGTCCAAGTTATAGCCTAAATCCATTTCCTATAGAAACAGCATTCTAACCTAAATCATAACATTTACTTCTTATCTCAAGTGAATTTATTACAGCAGACCTCACACCACCGAAGTTTGTTGTTGTTGTTGTTGTTTTTTTAACACGTTGCATATAAAATCAGGTGTATGCAAATAAGGACTAATTATTAGAAATGAAATCTAACCGCGCTTGATTAAAATAAAATTTAGATTAAGCAAAGCCAAATTTGTCAATATACTGGAAATGAAGGGAAACGGGGGCTGTTTGCTATTATTAATCATGAGCATTTTCCTCCCAGCTGTCTCGGAGGCCAACCTAACGTGTTTTCTTCTCTTTCTTTTCCACGTCTGCCTCCTGATTCATCCTTTTGTGTGCTCCAGGATTTGCGCAAGCAGGTAGCTCCTTTGTTGAAGAGTTTCCAAGGAGAGGTAAGCTTTGACATTGTTGAGTTTATACCCCGAGGTGTCTGTATGTGGGAAACAGGTTTTCCTTTTATTCACATTAAATAAATGTCTGTTATGTAAGTGATGTACTCTGCTTGACCCTTAACTCGCCACAGACTGGCGGGTCCAATAGAAATTTGGGGTCAGATTTCTTTTTTTCCACCAGCCACACCCATTCTAATGCCCAGGTTTTATAGAGCTTCCTCCCATGGGTCTAATTGCACATTTTGTATAATTGCAAAATTGTCTTCCATGCTGGTGTTTGGTTGGGGTGGGGGGGGAGCTTTCCATACCTGGGATTTCATTAGCTTGGGGAACCTCCCAGTGCAGAAGCCCCTACCCCGCCAATGTCAGTTTGTTCTACAGCTTTCTAACATCTTAATTGTCCCGGGCGCTGAAAGAGGGACTCGCCCAGGGTGTAATACACAGAATGGAGAGTTACCTTTTAAACCTCCTACTGTGTGCCAGGCACTCTGCAGAGCTACAGACAGGAGCGCGAGATCCCCTGCTGTGAGCGCACCCACTCTAACGGGGGGACACAGCCCATTTGGGGGCGCAGCCATTGTGAGGGTGGAAAGGCCCTTGGGAGTGAGCACAGCAGCAGGGCCGGAGGCGAGGCCCAGGGGCTTTAGGGGAGGAGAGCCAGGCTGCTGGGGCCTGCTGCTTTTCTGAAAGCAGACAGGAAGCCTGAGTCTGAGTCTTTGCTCCGACCTCCTGTGGGCGGGTGGCAGGTGCTAAAAAAGTGGGACGGGTCTTGTGATTGTGCCACGTGCGGAAGATGGCGTGGCTCGGGCCCCCAGACTCGCGGCTCCCTCCCCTGCTCCTGAGGAGTCAGAAGTGGGCAGGGATGCCAGCCTGCTGTGCCAGCCCCGGTGCCCCCCTTGGGAAGAGGGAGGGCCACGGGCAGAGCCCCGGGCCTGAGATGCGGGCTCAGCAGGGAAGGGAGCCCCTCTCAGCCCCAGCTTCCCCAGTTGTAGAACGGGAAGCACAATAATGACGCCTCTGTCTTGGGGATCAAACGAGGTGCCGTCTGCAAAGCACTTCCCAGACACTTTCAAGCACTATAAAAATATTAATTATTACTAGGTTAAAAAGACTGTGTTGCCCTATGCTCCTGAAATTATTTTTGCCCAAAATTATTAGCTAGAGTGACCTCCCGAGTCAGC
Organism: Myrmecobius fasciatus; assembly: GCA_023553655.1. NCBI lineage: Eukaryota > Metazoa > Chordata > Mammalia > Dasyuromorphia > Myrmecobiidae > Myrmecobius > Myrmecobius fasciatus. Next base: position 8,309 of record JAJPUD010019848.1, read on the forward strand.
CCTGTGGTCTCTGCCGTCCAGAAGCCTGGCGTCAGTGGGTGGCCTCCCCGGGGCCGTAGCTGACCCCGCTATCAATCTGAGAAGGCGAGGGAGGGGCTTCCCCGCTCCTGAAGAGCCGGGCAGGGTCTCTTGGCCGTGGCTCCTAAGGCTCTTTCTGCTCTCAGCCTGGATCGCCAATTAAGGCCATGGACTCATGTACTTATTACCAGCCCTGTGATAATAGCTCGCAGCAAGGATTATAAATACGAAATGCTCCTGGCCTCTGCCGGGCAGGGATTAAGACAAACTGTCCTGGGCAGCCTGGGCACAGCGGCCGGGGCCCCAGGGTATGGAGGCAGGTGGTGCTGGGGGAAACGGGGTTCAAGTTCCGTCTCCGGCCCGTGCGACGTTGGGCGAGGGGCCGCCATTCTCTGGGCCGTTTCCTGCTTGTTGCATCATCTCCCCCGTTAGATTCTCCTGGAGGACAGGCGCATCTTCTGCCTTGCCTTGTATCTCCACCACTTGGTGCAGTGCCCAGCACACAGTAGGCACTTAATGAATGTTTACTGGCAGACTACTTCCCAGGGAAGGGTTTATTTTTGCTCGGGATGAGGAAAAGCCGTAATGTTTCAGTGCTGACATTGGAAAGTGGATTTGTGCCTTTCCCTTTGTCCTTCCATGTTGCCTTTGGTGCCTTTTTGTTGTTGAATTGTTTCCATCGCGCCCTACTCTTTGTGACCCCACTTGGGGTTTTCTTGACCAGACGCTGGAGTGATCGGCCATTTCCTTTTCCATCTCATTTTACAGAGAAGGAAACTGAGGCAGAGTAAGTGACTTGTCCAGGGTCTCATAACCAGGAAATGTCTGGGGACAGATTTGAATTCAGGTTTTCCTGATTGCTGGCCTGGTGCTCTATCCACTGTGCTGCCCGGCTGCCCTCTCCAGTACTTAGCAAAAGTTGTTTTCTTCCACTAAAGATGATCAGATTTGCTAAGATTAATGTCTTTTTTGCACCCCTGCTTGATCAGGTGATAATTCTCCTCAAGGTCAATAAATTCTAGTCTTTCTGTTGCCTCTTCCTCCTTCCTCCCCACTCCCTTCCCCCTTCCCTCTCAGTTGCCCTCTCCCCCTCCCCCTTGCTCCCTCCCTTCCTTCTTTCTTCCCCCCTCCTTCTTTCCCTCCCTCCTTCCTTCCCTCTTTCTTCTTCCCCCTCCCTCTACCCTTTTCTTCTTCCTGTCCTCCCTTCCTTCCTTCTTTCTTTCTTCCTCTCTCCTTTTATCCTTCCTTCCCTTCCTCCTTCCCTGCTTCCTTCCCTTCTTTCTGTCTTCCTGTCCCTCCCTCTACTCCTCTTTTCCTCCTTTTCTTCCTTCCCTTCCTCCTTCCCTGCTTCTTTCTTTCTCTCTTTCTCTCTTTCTTCCTCTCTTTCTCTCTTTCTTTCTCTCTTTCTTTCTTTCTTTCTTCCTTTCTCTCTTTCTCTCTCTCTTTCTCTCTCTCTTTCTCTCTCTCTTTCTCTCTTTCTTTCTCTCTTTCTCTTTCTCTCTTTCTCTCTTTCTCTCTTTCTCTCTTTCTTTCTTTCTTTCTTTCTTTCTTTCTTTCCTCCCTCCTTTCCTTCCTCCTTTCCTGCTTATCCCCCTTCTTTCCTCCTCCCTCTCCCCCTCTCTTCCTCCTTCCTTTCTTTTTTCCTTCCTCCTTCCCTCCTTCCTCTTTCCCTGCTTCTTTTCCTTCTTTCCTGTTTTCTTTTCTTTCTCTTCCAGTAATTCTTTACAATGCTCTTTTGTAACTGAAGCACACGGTTCTTTGGAGCAAGGTTGGAGGCCCACCTGGGGTGGCCTTGGAGGCAGTCTGAGGGCCTCAAGACCTTCATGACTGAGCATGGCAGATCCCAGATCTCAGTGTTGCCTTCAGCCTTTGGTTGGAGCCTGTGCTTTTTAATTTCCCATAATGGGAGAAGCACGAAATGGAAATTGGGATTTCTGGAAATGCTGTGACCTTTTAAAATAAGCAGCTATTTGACATGTCGACGTTTTCTTTGTGTCACCATTGATGACCATTTCGCTGCATTTTGGAGCTGGCTGGGAGCTCAAAGGTCACGGAGCCCAAACTCCCCTCTCTGTATCTGGTCAGTGGATCAGCCTCCTCGTGCAGCCCTTCAGTGCTCCTCCTGGGGCAGGAAGGCTCGCACAAAGTGTTGGGAGAGGGGGTTCCCTGTGCAGAACCCCAAACAGGGACAGCTTCCTGGCCAGGGGCCTTTGTGTCGATGACCTTGCCCTGGCAGTGTCCAGCTCTCTACCTGGAGGCTTCCTTCATGAGATCATGTGGATTCCAGACCAGAGCCAGACAATCCACACAGGAGAGCACAAGTGGATGAAGACTCGCTTGTGTCTCAGGCCCTGTGAGCCCCGCAGGTCCGGCCTTTTAGACACTCACTGCTGTGAACCAGGCCCAGGATTCAGGAGGAGGAGGAGGAGGAGGAGAGGAGGAGGATGAGCTGGGTTGACTAAGGAAACTTTAGGGCACTTTGAGTAATTCTCAGCTGCTGCTTGCCAGCACAGCTAATCTTTTAAACACCCGTATTTTTCCCAGTGATTCACTCTAGCTGTGAATCATGGAACATCATGATCTCCGGAGAATCAGAACTGAAGGTCAGTGCATGATGGAGCAAAGGATGGTGGGCGTGAGCAGGCTGCAGCATATTCCCCACCAGCGCCTTGTGAGCCAGAATGGGAGAAGATGAAGAGCTAGAGGAAGAGGCCTCTTGTCTGTAAGCACCTCAAGGACAGGGGCTGGACACGTAGTAGGGGCTTAAAAAAGACTCAGGGAGTTCAAATGAAATACAGAAAAGCTGCACAATCTGGGAGGCTTATAATGCTTCCAGACTCCAGGGAGGAAAGGTCCATATCGCTGAGATCAGTGATGTCTCCCAATCCCTCTCTTAATCCAAATTGAGTTCTAGCCGCCTAAACCTCCTGGATCCTTCTCACATAAACCACTCCCACCTATATCTCTGCCACCCACATGTTGTACAGTTTATTGCTTGAACCCAAGGGTCTGCTTTTACATTGCTCTTTATTAAATTTCATTTTATTTTATCCTACTTGATCTGGCCTCTTGCTCCAACATGCACTGAGCACTTGCCAAGTGTTGTTTTGACGTTGAAAAGATTTTCAAGGGCATTTCCCTCATCTATCTCATTTCTATCACTGGTAATTTCTTTTTTAATTTCTTTTTATTTTTATTAAAGCTTTTTATTTGCAAAACATATGCATGGGTAATTTTTCAACACTGACCCTTGCAAAGCTTTCTGTTACAAATTTTTCCCTTCTACCCCCCACCCCCTCCCCTAGATGGCAGGATATCCACTACATGTTAATTATGTTAAAATATTTGACAGATCAAATATGTGTGTGTGTGTGTGTGTGTTTATACAATTATCTTGCTGTACAGGAAAAAAAAATCCTGAGAAGGAAAACATAATGCAAGCAACCATCAATAGAGAGGGTGAAAATGCCATGTTGTATCACTGGTAATCTTGAGAATGATCTGATGACATTTGGGGAAAGCTTCTTCTCTTCTTAGTAAATACCTTGCATTTTAGCTCTTTGGAGCTTTTAAGGTAAAAGTTCAGAGTTGTTACTCTTTCAAGGACACACAGCATTCAAGTAAGAAAGCTAGGAACTAATTTAAAATATTGTACATAGTGCTGTCTCTTGGTCTAGAAAAATCATAGAGTTGTTTGTAATTATTTATACCAGGAGTTTTTAACTGGAGTGATTTTTTTTTTTTTCATGGATAAGAAATTAGGGCAGGGATAGAACTCCAGAGGGGAAAAAAAAAAGAGATTTTTTTTAAACTCACCTGAAATTTAGCATTTTTATTTTAGAAACATTATTTTGAAAAAGAGGTCTATGAGCATCTTTAAAATACTATAGGTGTCTGACAACATATTTTTTAAAGTCTGAAATTAAACCATTAGGGATTCATTCCTTTGAGAGTTTAAGATGTTTCTCTTCTCCTTAAATAATACAAAACGAGGCAGCTAGGGGGCGAAGTGGATAGAGCACCAGCCCCAAAGTCAGCAGGACCTGAGTTCAAATTTGGTCTCACTTAACATTCCCTAGCTGTGTGATCCTGGCAAGTCACTTAGCCCCAGTTGTCTCAGCAAAAATAAATAAATAAATAAATAAAATACCAGAGGGGTCTAAGGGGGAAAAAAAAGTAACCAAAGAAGAACAAAAGGAAATCCTTCTAATGAAAAGGAAACACTTTGCAAAGAAACTGATTTTCATTACAATTTCCACTGAGCTTGACCTCGTGTCTTTCACCTTCCAGGATAAATAAGCATCAATTACATACCCAAGATTCAGGTTTGTTTGTTTTTAAACAGATTCTTCCCCTTCTCCCCCCTCCCCCCAACAGATTTTTCCCTGCCCAGGAGCTCCCGTGGCACTTTTCATGAGCTCTTGGCAAAGGCATTGGCGCTGTCAGGGTGGGCTGTGCCTTTTAGCACATATTCTCAGCCAACCTACAGGAGCCATGGGCCCGCCCTCCCGATACGGTAGTTAAAGCACGCATGTCCTTGCTTGAAGCATTTTCCAGTCTTGCTGAGGTCAGAGATGGAGTTTTCAGGAACTTCTAACACTATTTCTGAGACTTTCCAGGGAGGCTGCCGGAGGCACTTGCTCATAGGCCGCTCCGGTAGCTCCCCATCATTGACATTATTTGGGGGGGGAGAGAATCCCTCTGCTTCTAGGACAAAATGGTGTCCACAACTCCACGTCCCTGCCAGTTGTAGGATTCTAAGCTTGGAGGCCTTGTTTGTATTATTTTGTAATTAATTCTCTCCAGGCAGAAGAAGCAGTAGGAGATAGAGATGCTGGCAGGTGTGAGTTTGTGTTTGTGGGGACATTGGGCCGTACGAGAGCCTTGCTGACCTTGCACTGGACTGCGGCTGATGTCGCGGGATTGTGTCTGGGTCACGTGAAATCCAGTCTGAGCTTTTGCTCTGAATGTTGGATCACATCGATACAGAGACCTACGACAGCTCCAAAGGGCTCGTCCCTCCAGAGGGAGCCTGAGGAGCTCTGTTTTTTTCCTTGATTTTTCCTGGCTCTCCCCAAAGCAACATGGCTCCTGTAGAAATGTTTTGCATGACTTCCTATGTATAATAAGCACCATATTTTTTGCTTTCTCAGTGGGGGAGGTGATTAGAGAGGGAGAGAACTTGGACTGGAAAATATTTTGTAACTGAATTGGGGGAAGGGACAAAGCAATTGGGGTTAAGTGACTTGCCCAGGGTCACACAGCTAGGAAATGTTAAGTGAGACCAGATTTGAACTCAGGTCCTCCTGACTTCAGGGCTGGGACTTTATCTGCTGTGCCATCAAGCTGCCCCTTAAAATTAAAAATTAGATCACAGATCTGGAACAGGAAGGGGTCTTGTTTCCCTCATTCTACAAATGAGAAAACTGAACCCAAGTGTCTAAGTGACAATCTGGAAGTCACATAGGTAGGAAGTGGAATTTGGATCCGGGTCCTCTGACTCCTGTGTGTAAGTTCAAGCTTATCTAGATTCTGAATTACCTCTTCTTCCCTCCCTTCCTTCCTTTCTTCCCTCCCTCCCTCTCTTCTTCCACTCCTCTCTCCATCCTTTTCTCCCTCCCTCCTTTCTTCCTTCTTTCCCTCCTTTCCTTCCTCCTTCTCTCTCTATCCTTTCCTTCCTTCCTTCCTTCCTCCCTCCCTCTCTCTTTTCTTCCCTCCCTTTCTTCTTCCCTTCCTCCCTTCCTTCCTTTTCTCCTCCCCTCCTTCGTTCCTTCCCTCCTTTCCTCTTTCTCTCCTTTCATTCCTTCCCTTCCTTTCTTTTTCTTTTAATAGCATTTTATTCCCCCCCCCCATATATAACAGGAAGATGTCTAGCATTCATTTCCCCAAGATTTTGAGCTTCTTTGTCTCTGTCCAAACTGTAGAGACACAGGTCTGCTAGCCTGTGGGGGAGGAGGGATCACTATGACAGGGAGCACCCCGGCTTTTGAAATGCTTCACAGAGAGGAAACGATTATTGAAAGCTTTCGGGACCCCATATTCTTTTGAAATTTCCTTTTGAGATAAAGGACCATTTTCTACCCGGCAGAAATTACCGAAACATATAAGCCTGCAATTAGCTGCCTGGAAAAGACCTGTTACCTCCGACGGCGTTTGGCCCCAGTACGGAGACTAATCCGGCCTCTTTGTCCCTTCTGTGTCACGTGACGCAAGTGCAGGAATATGTACAAATAGAAGAGCTGGGTTGGTATGTTGTGGCTGGCTGTCTTAATCAAACAAAATTGCAGATAAAGACTGTTTTGGTTACCAAATAGTCAATTGCCATTAGCTACCAGGAAGTAGTCTTTGAGCAATCTGAGGGCAGAGCCGTTCTCTGCAGTCCACACTGTGAAGACGCCTTTGAAGTACACACACACACACACACACACACAAATACGCACATATATATGTATGTATGTATACTTCTTTGTATGTGCAATTTCTTCTTCCCACTAAATCCCTCTTGATTAGAGTCACAAGATTCTCGGCAAATGTTTTGTTTTTAATCAATTCTTGTTAGATTCATTCCCTCCCTTACAAACAATCCATAATTCACATGGTTTTGATGAAAATCAGAAGTCCAAATTCTGTTTTCAAATAGCATTTTGTAGGAGGGAAATAGGATGTAGGGAAATATAGAGTTGGTAATCCCTTGAAGGGGCCTGGAACGGAGTTCATTCAAAAACGTGATCTCCTTTAACAGTATAAAGTAATTGGTGAATAGCATCATTTCCAAGGAAATAATTCCATCCAAGGATATTCCCGGAAACTCAAGTTAAGATTGATTTTCTGCTGATGGCGGGCGGTTTATTGGTTTGCTTTTATATGCTTTTGGTACTGAATTTGCCTTTGGAAACCTGATCGGTGCCACGGTGTTCCTTGGAAGTGGCGTCCTGTGCTTTGAGATCTCGGCTGAAGTCCACCGGTGGGGTGCTTGAGTGCTCTTTCCGACTACGTGAGAATGGTTTGGTACGGTTCTATTCCTTCTCCATTACCACGGACCCTTAATTATGCCCATGACACCATTCTTCGTCCATAATCTCTTGTTCTTTGTGGGACTTGTGCCCTCAGATTGAGATCTTGTGGCTTTCTCTTAGACATAGTCAGTCTGGTTTGGGAAGCTTTGGGAGCATCCGCAGAGGTCACACGGAGTGTTAGAATGAGAATCTCCCCATGGGGAACAGCGCCTGTCCCCCCAGCTCCCGGACACTATGGAAGAAAGCCCTTGACTCCGGCCGAGGGAGGAGAGAACACTGCTTTCTGCCTTGCGACTACACCCTGAGGACCACAGTCCTTTGCATCTGCCCTGCAGCTCTGCCCTCCCACAGGGACTACCTCCCTTCCTCAAATGAGAGCCTTTCTCTTTGATGTGTCCCCGACTTTGGCCATGGGGTTTGGCCTCCCACTCTCCATCAGTTCTTTTTACTGAGCCAGGAGACCCCGAGTGAGAATCCCACCTCGAAGACTTATTAGTTAGGTTAGCCTGGGCAAGTCACTAAAACTGCTCTCAGCCTCAGTTTCCTCATCCCTAAAATGGGGGTGATAATAGCACTTACCTCAGATTGATACCTAATGATGGAATCAAATGAGATGTGTGTATATGTGTATAGACATATATTGCTACAGATATGTATATATAATTATATGTATGTAAAGTTTACATTATATATCATAAAAGACTAGATGTTACTAGCTATTATTACTAATTCAGAGACCCCCAGTGTGGGAGGGCCCCTCAAACACCATCTCATCAATGACACAAATCGCCTCAGCGCTGTCCAGCCCTCGGGGGTTATTTTCCTTGCCAGCAGTCCTGAAGGTCACGGGGAGCAGGAGGCCTCCGGGCCCATTTCTGAGGAGTGCCAGTTGCCTTTTGCTGAGAGGGCTCCCAGGAAGTCTTGGTTGGGCCTTCGGAGCCACCCCGAGCGAGCCTAATCCCTCTCCCACCTGGCAGCCCATCAGACACTTGCGCGTGTCCAGGTGCTTCCTCTTCCTTTCCAGGCTGAAGATCCCCCGCTGCCCCTTCAGCCAGCCCTCAAATGACCTTGTTTCTCGACTTTTCCTCACCCGGTGATCTGTCCAAGTACCTACCTGCAGTCAATGAGTCAGCGTGGCGACCCGGCTGCCAAAAATCTAATTGGATTTCGGGCAGGCGGCGTTAATCCGAGCGTCCAGATCGGGGGCGGCAGTGGTCCCAGGGAGCTCCTTTCTGGGCTTTTGTGAGACCTGGCCCTCTGGACCAAAGTGAGCCGGATGGTGAGGGAGGCCGCGTAATGAGCGCGTGCAGGAGGGAACTGCAGACGTAGGGACGCCGAGAAGGCCGAGGTCGCCGCAGCCCATCGTGGTAAAATGGGATCCAGAGCATTGCAGCCTCAGCTCCTGCCCGGGCCGCCCTCCAGGAGCGAGCCCTGGGACCAGGCCCCGGAGCCGGCGGCCGCCAGCCAGCCTGCTCATCTCCCCCACATAGGTGGGGTGCCGCAGCCCCTTGAGAGCAGCAGCAGCAGTTAGCACAGGGCCTGGTGCTGGGGAGTCCTACTGCACCCCCTCATTGTCCGCAGGGGCCTGCAGGCTCTCAGAGCCTCGTGGCCCGGAGAGATGATGTCAGGGCAGCTGGCCTGTTACCCAGGAAGGTCACTCGGTCAACTTGGGCCCTTGGCTGCTTCCATGGCCGACTGAAAAAGCAGGGGCAGGATTCTGCCCCCCACTTTTGTTTGTGGAATCCAGGACGCGGCTGGCCAAATTAGAGAGATGACCGTCCCGGCCTAAGGTCACTGGTGCACTTTCCTCCACAGAGAATTCTTAAGGCGATGTGAGGCATTCTGGGTGGCACTGAGTCCGGACTCAGTGAGATCTGAGTTTGAACGCAGCCCCAGAAGCTTGCCAGCTGTGTGACCTCTGTCTGCCTCCATTTCTTCAGCTGTTAAATGGGATAATAGCATCTCCCTCTGCCCCCAGGGCGTGCACACATGTAGTACTTGTTATGTTCAGGTGGCAGTAATCTCTGTCTGTGGGGAGAGCTCACCCAGTATGGAGCAGCCCGTTCCCACGCGCAGGACGAGCTCTGGTTTAAAGTGCATTGGTCACTGCGGGAGAGTCCGCTGGCTAAATGGACAGAGAACGGAGCCCTGGGCCCTTCCCCAGCCCCTTGCTCCGGGAGGCAGGGCGAGCACCTTTCTGGGCACACGGTCAGAGGGATCCGCACAAGTTCACCCAAGGTCTGGGGGAGCAGCTGGCCCTTGCTTGCGTTCTGCTGCTGTGGGGGGGCCCTCGCCCCACCGGTGCCAAAGACGTCTTCAGAGGCTCTTTGTTAGGGAAGGGAGAGCCGGGCCCTGCCTGCTCCGGGGCGGTCCTCACTGGCCTTCTCGGTTTGGATCCGGACCCCGTCCTCCAAAAGGGGCGATAAACAATCGTCTGCGTGCCCCGGACCTTGGGCCCACGGTCCTCTGGATGCCAGAGCAGAGACGTGAGCCCACAGCCCTGATCAAGCCCCCAGGAGGGCTTGGAGCTGCTGAGATGGGACTGGGGAGGCAGGAGCCGGCGGGGGGCACACGGCCGTCCCTTGGCTTCAGTCGTGCCCCCCCTTTGTCTCCAATGTTGGCTACAAAGGGAAGCTTCCCCCGACTTGGGGGCGAATTGGAGGCTGGGTCAGAAGGAAGGAGCCGTTTCATGCCCTTCCTGTGTGACTTTGGTTAGCTCCTTGGTAGCTTTGCCGATGGCATATGAACGTGCCCGTCTGCCAGCCCCTTCCCGGTGGCTGCCCCTGCATTTGTTTGTCCCGAGTCTTTTTTTTGCCCATAAAGTTGCATTTTGATTTTGCGCCCTGTTCTTTTCACATTTCTGTTGTTACCCAGCAAGATCGAGGACGGGTGTTTGTAGTTGTCCCAGTGCTGGAAGGCCTCGCCCGTGCTTTGTGGGGCAGAACCAGTAGTGTTTCACAGGGACCGGGATTCACAGGTAGGGAGCGGTTATCCGAGAGGCCCAAAGCCACCATTCTGGGAAGCCCCGGCAGCAGAAGTAAGCGGCTGCAGGCTCCTTGTCCCACCTGGGATCCATCCAAGTCCTCCTGCTCCAGAAGGGGAAACTGAGCAGTTTGTCCAAGGTCACGCGTAGATCTTCTTAACGCCCAAGGTCGTTCTCTCGGGGCTGTTTTAAAGCCGCCATCTGTGGGGTTATAGCTGAGCACCTGATGTGGAGCAGGTGCTGAGGAAATGTCTGTTAAGTGAGATGGAGCCGAAGGGTGTGAGAACCGGGGAAATAGGGAGGGGGGTTGGGAGTTTTCTAGCAAATTCGGTATTGATCAAAAATGTGACTTAATCAGCTCTAGAAAGGACTAGAACTAGGGAATAAACTGAAATGCAGGAGCATCTCTTGCACAGAAATCGGTGGTTTTTAATTTAAAAAAAAAAAGGAAGAAAAAAAGGAAGAAAAGAAAAACAGGTGAAATGTTTTATTTGAAAATAAAGTTATGATAAATTTTTTATCAGTTGATAAAACTGGTCCTTCTATTGTTAATAGAAGAAAGGGAAGAAGAAAAGGAGAGAAAAGGAAAAGAAAAAAGAAGAAAGGAAAAGAGAAAAAGGAGAGGAAAGAAAATTAAAGGAGAAAAGAGGGAGGGAAGAGCATTTCAGGGACTAGCTAAGCTTGTACTAAGTTTAGGAGACAGGCTAACTGGGTGATGGAGGCAATTTCATCTCGGTCTAAGAACTTTGTGACCATTAGAATTGCTTGGGGAGGAAGTAAAGTCCTGTCCCCTGAATTGTTTTCATCAGAACCTAGATAACTTTCTCTGATGTGTTTTTGATAGGAACTTTGTCCTTTCTTTCTTTCTTTTTCTTTTTTTGCTGCAATTGAGGTTAAGTGACTTGCCCAGGGTCACACAGCTAGGAAGTGTTCAGTGTCTGAGACCAGTTTTGAACTCAGGTCCTCCTGACTTCAGGGCTGGTGCTCTATCCACTGCGCCACCTAGCTGCCCCAGAACTTTGTGATTTTTAAAAGTCCCCTCTAAGAATAATATTCTGTTTTTACAGGATAAAGTCCAGACTCTGTTGTTCCAATATCTCCTCATGGGATCATAGCTCTGGATCTCGTCTAGCCCCCTCAGTTTACAGATTAAGAAACTGAGGCCTAGGGAGTAAAGTACCCTAAAAAAAAATAGAATTTACAAAGTTCAAAGTAAATGGATGTGAGCCTATGACCACACTGTGTGTGTGTGGCGGGGGACATTGATGATATAAAGACAAAGGGGGGGGAAATAATCGCAGGAAACTGATGGGAGAGGAGGAGCCCATGAATGAGGTTGACCCTGGCCCAGAATCATTGGTGTAGACCGGGCAGGAACTTGGTTCCAGCTCCTTCACAGATGGGGATGTGGGAGTCCCAGAGAGGCTGCCACTGGGCAGAGTCCCCAGCTACTTCTATTTACTCAGGTTTTCATCTTCCTTGAGTTCAAGTCTGTCCTCAGACTCTATACCTGTGAGCAATTCACTCCATTTGCCTCAGTTTCCCCATCTGTAAAATGAGCCGGAGAAGGAAATGGCAAAATGCCCCGGTACCCCTGCAAGAAAACCCCAAATGGGGTCAGGAGAGTTGGCCACGACCCCAGGCTGGTTCCGGGGAGCTGCATCTCTCAGGGTCACTGTGACAGCTTGCCTTTTATCTCCAGGGCTTAGCACATAGTAGGTGCTCAGCAAATGCTTGCTGACTACCGGTCTTTGGTTCCAGGATTGTGTCACCTGACTTGTATTCCTGTCTAAGTGTGTGGGGGTGGGCAGAGGGGCAGCCCCTTCCCCAGGCTTCTCTCCGGGCATAGTGGGAACAGATTTGGGGTCCTTTTCTCTGCGGGAGGGTCGCGTGCGTGAATTTCCCGGCCTAATTAATACAGTCTCTTTCTTAGTGTAGGCTTGCTGCATGATGGCTCAATTAGGGGAGCAGTAGATCTGTGGTTCAACATGCAGGCCAGCTTCCTAATTGAAAACACATTTTCTTCTCCCAAGTTGCAGCTGGTTTGGTTCTGTTCATGCAGAAAAGGATATAACCTTGCATAACAGAGGAAGTGAACGGTTGAGAGAGAAGCCAAATTCAATTTCAGTCAGATATTTGGAGGATAAGTCCATGATCTATGGAAGCTCGGCGGCGCACAGTGTGTGCAGGAGGAGGGAGCGCGTTCAGCAGTCTATTAATCACGGCCAGCCCGGGGGGGCCGCCGTGCACGGCCCTTACATGAGCGCAGCTCCTCGCCCGGGCCTGGACGGCAGCCAAGCCCTCCAGAAGTTAACCTCTTAAAGACCCTGAGCTGCTTTCTGTTGAATAAATGTAATTTTGTGGTCAGAAATAAATGCTTGTGATGGAGCAGGAGCTTTGAAAACAACAGTGAGCCAGAGCGATTACAAATTGCTCTGTGTTTTGGAAGTCAACGGCACACATCAAAATTCCGCGCTCACGCCGCATCGATTTCGGCCCAGAGCTCCGCAGCCATTCAATAAAAGGCCTATTAAACCATCGTGGGTAATGAACAGTCCAGAGCAAATCTAATATTCTCCGTAGATAATTATTTCTAGCATCCTCGCGGTGACTGACAGTGGGCTTCTTGGGCGTTTGCAGCCGGAACCGAGACGCGCGAGGACGCGCGTCGTTTTAAGCCTCGTCGGGGCCGGTCCCGCCGTCCGCTGCCTTTTCAGGGGACGCTCGCTCCGGCGCGGGGGGACCCTGCAGCTGCCGAGGCCCGCCGGCCGCCCCCTCGTCAGGGATGTCAGAAGCGGCATCTGGGCTCGGGTGGGGGCATTGAGGGAGACGGAAAGAAGAGGGGGTCGGGACGGTGAGGAGCCCCCGGGGCCCTGGGCTTACTTCCTGGGTCTGTCCACGTTTGGCCCCCTTGGCGCTGGCTGCCCAGGGCTACTTCCTGTTCCCGCCCAGGCCACTGACCAGCCAGATGCCTCCCGGGCACAGCCCGGCCCCTGCTCCTCTGCAGCCTCCTGCGGGTCTGGCCCCGGTCCTCCCGGGTCCACCTCTGGGGCCCTGCAGCCCCCAAGAATCCTCCCGTGGTTGCCCATTGAGGACAGGAAAGCAGCCTTCTTCCCTCCAGCTGGTGGGACCTGGAGACCCTTCCCTTCCGCTTACCCTCCTCTGGACCCTCCCGGGTCTGAGCCGTGAGGCAGATCTCACTAGGAACCGTGGCTCCAGTGAAGGCTCCTGGGGAGGGGGGGGTATTCTATACCCCCCCATACATACGTACATCTATGTACTTGCCTGTGTAGACATGAGTGTTTGCTGTTTTATGGCCACCTTGCCCCCCACGCACACATATGTACACACATGTGTCTGTCTGGAGATGGACGGCGGTCAGTTGGTCTGTCTCCAGAGATTCTGCCTGTAAGACTGTTGGCCGTCTGGAGTTCCCTCTCACGAGGAGCGCCTCGGGCACGAGGAGGCCTGGGCTAGGCCTGAGGTTCGGGAGGTTGTGTGGAGGGGACACAGAGCAGAATATCCCGGTGATGAGGGCCCGGTTCGGGGGCCGGAGGGGCCGGGGGCTGCTCCTTAGAGAACTCCTTTTAGGAGAGCGCGCTGGGGGGCCCTCGTGCTCCTCATGCCGTTTATGGAGGTTTTACTTCCCTCCTCTCACGGCAGCCCCAGAACCACCCTGGGAGGCACCCCCACGGTGGAGAGGAGGAAGCAGGCTGGGCTAGGGGACCTTGCCAGGGTCACCCAGCAAGGCTCCTCTAAACTCAGATCTCCCCGACTCCACACCAGCCCCTGGAGGGGACCTTGGAGGCCCAGAGAGGTTGGAGGGCAAGTTCGATGCCCTCAAAGAGAGGCGGAGGACCTGGGGACAAAGTCACTGTAGCAGCCGTCGCCACTGTGCCACCCCTGTGCCCGTCCCTGATGCCCTCTGAGCCCGCCTGGGAGCCACTGTCGCCCAGTCCTGGTAACTCCAGACCAAGCGGGAAAGGAACCGTCTGGGTCAGGCCTTCCCTCGCTTCTCGGCCTTCCCTCGGCCTGCTTCACATCCACCCCCGAGGTCCGGTCGCAGAGACCTTCGGCATGTAAGCGGGTGCCCTTCCCTGGGCAGCCATCGGCCAAAGGGGCCGTGCCGGGCTGGGCTCCTGTTGGTTCCAGGAGCACCATGTGCAGGTGCCTTTGTAATGAGGCCATTTCTCTTTGCAGAAGTCCCTTCCTGTTGGAAAGCTCAATCTTGTTTTTAATTAGGTATTGCCCGTGCTCCATTAATCTAATAAAGCCGTTTCATAAGAAAAATGGGTGCCAAGGGCCAGGATTTTAAAGGGAGGATGCGGCTTACGCACGTGCAAAGCTTTGAGGCGTAAAGGGAGGACCCATGGGTGAGACCAGGGGTACTGAGCTGGGGCGCCCGGTTCTTACTGACGGCCCCTCCCCACCACAGCCATGGACCTGCTTGCTGCCCCCTCCTCCCTGTCGTCCCCTTACCGCTCCCCGATCCCTCCTATCCTTTCTCCTTAGAGCTGAACCAAGCCACAACCCTCCATTCCCTGGACCCTGGGACCCTGTCTGGCTCATCCACAGTCCGTCAACGAGGCAAGCATTTAGAAGCACCTCCTTGTGCCAGCTGCTGGGCTACGGGCCACCCATGGAGAGGCAAAAAGGATGCCATCCCTGCCTTCAGGGGACTTCTGTTCTAAGGAGAAACCGACGGCTCTTCTTTGAAATAGGCCTAATTCTTCTTTCCCCTTGGCTCCTTTCCTCTTCCCTCTCCTCCATTCCATCTAAAATGGAAATCTGGAAGGAAAGAAAGATCAAGGAGAGCCAGAAAGGGAAGGAGAGCCACCATGGTGGAAGGCCAGGTTTCCAGACTTTGGCCTTGGTCATCAACACTCCTTGCCATTCTTAAAACTTGAGGACCCCTTTTACTCATAGCAATTATTGATGATCCTAAAGAACTTTTTTATGGTGACTGTAGCTATCATTATTTACTGTTTTAGAAACAAAGAGATGTTCTAAAAAAAGTATTAATTCCTTTAAATAAAAATATTGACTCATATAATACTTAAATTAATTCACTTAAATTTAAATAGAAATATTACCTCAAATGATACTTAAATTAATTCACTTAAATAGAAATATTAATTCACTTAAATAAAAATTTTAATTTACTTAGTACTTAAATTAATTCATTTAAGTGATATTTAAATCAGTTCACTTAAATGAAAAATTAATTCACATAATACTTAAAATAATTCACTTGACTAAAATGTATTAATTTGATTAAATAATGCTTAGATTAGTATACTTAAATAATACTTAGATGAATTCACAAATAAAATGTATTAGTTCACTTTAATACTTAAATTAATTCACTTAAATGAAAATATTTATTTACTTAATACTTAAATTAAATCAGTTAAATTATATTAAAATCAGTTCACTTAAATAATACTTTAATTCACTTAAATAAACCCATCACATGTTAACATAAATAATATGTTTTTATGAAAAATAACCATTTTCTGAAGCAAAGATAAAATAGTAAGCAGAGTAGCATCGTTTGACTTCTTTTTGTTGCTCTTTTTCACATCCACCTTAATAGAAGATGGCTCAATTCTCGTGTCAGCTTCTGCATTCAGTCTGTTGGAATTGTTGTTTAGGTTGAAATATGAAGGGATTTGGCTTCGGACAGATATGTTGTTGGAATATGGAGGAGTATTTTCATAGCCAAGTAATGGTTTCATATTGTTATAAAAATAGATTTGACTTTGAGTGTCCCCTGAGAGGGTTTCGAGACACCCAGGAGTCTGCAGACCCCACTGAGAACTGCTGATGTCGTTGAGTTGGGAGACCTGGATTGCCATCTCCCTCTTGGCCTCTTGTAGCTCTCTCCAGACCATCCGGCGATCCTTTATTCTCTCTAGATGTTTTGGGGGTCTGTTTATGGGCATTCCTTGACAGTATGGACTTTGCTCCCTCGGCCACCCAGGTAATAACTAACCCTGGCTTCCTAGTTCTCGGTAACTTACTCATTATTAATCATCCCAATAGTCGATGATGTGTCTGGATCAGTGGGCCGCATTCTGTTCCTATAAATGGCTGCCAGTGGGCAGGTGGAGGGTGGGGTACCGATTTCCGTGAGAACGGTTGCTAAATTTGAGCGTTATGCCGTGTGGTGTGTTTAAATTGAGATACTTAATCTTGTAGGCTGGCATATGTCATTTGTACATTCAGCTCAGCTGGAGAAAGGGGATTACAGCTCTCGGGAGTCTTATTAGGCCATCCCGGGCTAGAAAACAGCACGAAACTGGTTCTTTTGGTGTGAACTTTGAGCTGGGCATAAGAAATCATTACAAAACGGAAAAGCAGAAAGTTTGACCTTGGAAATAGAAGGAGAGCTGACTCCCACCCTGCTCTTCTGCCTCCTGTGGCTTATTTCCCTGTAGTTGCAGGGGTCTCTGGGAGAGTCATAATATTCCACCGCGATATTGAGCTGCTGTTATCTCCCCATAAGTGGAACACTTTGCCAAGAATTGTATTCATGCACTAACTTGGAGAAATCCTTGTTGTTTTTGTGTGTCTGTTCTTTTTACATGGCTGTGCTCAGATAAAATTAGAACTTGGAAATTTTGGTCCGGGCTCTGATCTCATCTGGACTTAACTCTTAGAATTCTCAGTTGGCTTCGGCTGTTCCCTGTGGTTCCTTAAGTCACACGTCAAGTGCAGCCATGATTCCGGCCCGTCGCTCCGTGTATGATTTGCTGGCCTTTCTTTATTGGCCTCCGGTCCCAAGCAGATAGATCGAAGAGGCCTTTTAATGTCCTCGGTCATTAGCTTGTAACCTCCCCAGCTGAAGCTTGGTGGGCTGCTCCCCTAACGCACTGGCAGCTTGAAGCGATAAGGAGGACAGCCCTGTCCCCAAGGATTTTCAGGGAGTTGGGCTTTGGTCTAGGTTTGATAGCGACATAGGGAAAAGAAGCCACGTGTCCCCCTCACCAGTGGAAATTCAGCTTAGCCAGGGTCGTTGTTGGAAATGTGCCGTGGCTCTCATCGGGAAGCCCGTGGGCCGATCATATCTGGACCATGTAGATGGATACAGAGCTCTTCTCTCCAGATATATTGAAGCCTCTTTACATCTGGATTTATGAATCAGGCAATGACTCCATCTCTGTTATTATGTTTTTGGAGAAAAATCATATTTAAAATGAACCTGTGGAATTGTAAAATCCAGATTTCCCTGAACCATAGCCTTCTTTTCCCTCCCCGCCAGCTCTGGGTAAGTCAAATGACATTTTAAAGCATTTCCTCACAGGCTGATTCCGAGCCCAGTCTGGGACTCCGTGGTCACCATCCTTTTGGCTGTTCCCACTGCCTCCTCTGACTCCAGAGCCAGGAATCTTATTCAGTACAGCCCACTGTTATTACATTTAATTTGTTCAATTAATTAAAAAAAAAAAAA
>JAJPUD010019849.1:12359-25777 GCA_023553655.1 Myrmecobius fasciatus
CTTTCTTTCTTTCTTTCTTTCTTTCTTTCTTTCTTTCTCTTTCCTCTCTGTATCTATGTATCTATGTGTCTATGTATGTATGTTTCTTTCTATCTATCTATCTATCTATCTATCTATCTATCTATCTATCTATCTATCTATCTATCATCTGTCTATCTATCATCTATCATCTTCCCCATCCTATGTACTAGTATAAACTGTTACATTTCAAACTTATTGGTGCACAAGTGCCATCTATTGGCACAGGAGGGTAACTGCAGAGTGACTCAGTGGGAGACTATGCTCTAACTCCTTAAAATAACTTGGTGTCCCATAAAATTCAAAGTTTGCAGATACTGTTTTGTTTGTTTATTTTTAAGAAAACCTGTATTTCAACCATAATGGATGGAACTGAACAAAATTTTGAATTGGAAAACTTGGAGATCATGGATCATAAATTTAGCATTAGAAGGCAAATTAGTTGCTATTTTTCCAACTCTCTCATTTTGTATTAGACATAAAAGAAAAATAATTTGTATTTATTTATAAAGATCTTTCAAATCCACTGTATTATTGGCTCTCTTTAGTAACTTTGTACTATGACAATACATGTGACATGTGCACACATGCAGTGCAATGCATATATTCATATTACACACATACACATGAATATGTACATGCTTGCACAACTGTGCATACATGCATATGTACATACGTGAATATATGCACACATACACATGAATTATATACATGTACATATGCACATGTGCATGTATATGTATTTATATTTATATATACATACACACATATACACATATAGTGAATGGGGCACTGAGATTTTATTGAGTTTGCATGGCCACACAACCAAATACTATCAGAAGATTTGAAGCTTTTTTGTTCTGATTCTAAGTCTGGTACTCTATCCTCCATGGGAGTTGTCACCATCAGTGACAGAAAGAAAAAAGCTGGAAGACAATTTATGTTATAGTTCTAATTTCAGCTCTGCTGCTACATAATTGTACATCTTTGGTCAATTCACTGAATTTCTTCAAAAAGCCTCACTTTCCATATCTGTGAAATAGGGATAATCACAATTTGTACCTCTTACCACTAAAACCAAAGAAAAAAAGAAATTGTACCATGCCATATGTTATTGAATTCTTCTTGTCATTTACAGCTGTCATTGTCATCAGTTTTCAGGAAGAAGCATTCTGGGAGGGGCAGAATTGTGGAGCAACAAGAGTCCTAATTTAGGACACCTGAGTTTGAATCCCAATTCTGCCTCTGATTTAGGGTATGACCCTGAGTAAGTCACCCTGGCTCTAAGCTCTTTAAATATTCTCATGTCTCTTCCAACTGTGTGATATAGTTAAGAGGTTGGGTCCGAGTTGTATTCTTTAAATCCAACAGCAAATTAAATTAAATTCACTTTTTTTTTTCACTGCCATTCTTGGCTGTTTGCTAGTATGTTCGATTCTTGGAACATCACACAATTCAGTAATCCTGTCCTAGTATCCAATTCCTTTCTTAAATGTTCAAACCTTGGGAAGAAATGGAAATGCAAGCATCTGAAAAGGACCGTTTCACCCAGATAACTAGGTTTATCATTTGCTGGAACCCTCCACACTTAACATTTTAATAGGCTCCTGTCCCTGTCTTAGCAGGATATAGTGAGGATAAGTGAGATAGCATATGTGAATCACTTTGCACTCCTAAAACTAAAGGATTTCTGTAAATGCAAGTTGTCTTTTATTATTCTATAGGTTTTTCTGCTGTTTCCTGCTGAAGCATAAGGATCATGGGGCCCTTAAATATTTCTTTCTTATTCTATTTAAAGCTTTTGCCAATGACTCCAGATACTATTCACAGGATGACAGAGTCTGAAGTCATGGAGCAGAGCAGAGTTGCAAAATCAATAGAACTCTCATCAGTCAGAGTCATCTATCTAGTCCAAGATTCATTTCATGAATCAAACATAATGCAAAGTCATGGGTTTTTCTCTTTTTCTTCAATTGTGTTTTTTGTCTGGACAAATCTGGTTAATCAGAGACTTAACAAATTCATCAGGTATTGTATTGGCAGGGGATATATATATATATATATTTGTGAGATCCATTCCATGAATTGTTGAGACTCCTTTCAGAAATTCCCATGTTCTGTTTGAAAGCAAGTCAGGCTTTCTTTCCCATTAGATTCCTTTAAACTTGTGACATTCCTACAGTAAGGTGGGTTTAAGTGTCTGTCCTTGATGCAGCATTATGTGAATGACATTGCATGAGATGCAACACTTCTTTCTTTCACCAGAATTGACTTTCTGTTACCTGCTAATGGATTTTTATTATCATCCCCTCTTTTTTTCAACACCAGATTAACCAATGTTGTCAAGCATTGCATACAGTATGAGAGGGAAGAGTTATGAATATAACAACTGCTGTATAAATATTACCTAATATCATTATTATTATCATTGTTGTTTTTACTTTTATTGTTCTCTAAAGGTAACATGGATCCTTTCTAACAACATATAAAAAAACTTAGAATTCATTTTTAAATTTTTTCCCTAGATTGTAAAAGAACAAAGTGTTCCTATTCTTTAAAGTTATATTTCATATAGATTTGAATTCATAGGCTAGACAAATAATGGGCCCTAAATAGACTATTTCATTAATTTTAAAGGAGTTGAAAAGCAAAAAAAATGAAAAAGTAAATGAATAAATGAACATATTATTATTACTATTTGTTTTTATTTTTAAAGAGGGGGACACATGACTTGAAATGTTTGAGAGATGAAAGTACAGAAATTCAGACCTTTTGGCTAAGCCATCAGAATTCTAACTGGCTTGGGGATTCCTAAGCTAAATAAGGGAGAATCATAAACAATATTATGATATTCCATAATGTTTTCAAAACAGCAAAATCTGAATCAAGGATTTCTCCTTGATAAAAACCTGACTCAGGTATGAGAAAATTTGAGTGACAAAAAGGAGACTAGATGAGTAAAGGGCAGAAAGTTATTAACTCAAAGAAAAGTGTCTCACCAAGTTTACTTTTTGGCACTTTTCCCTCATTGCCTAATCTGCTCAGGAGGGAGGAGGGGAATTAAGGTCTTGAGAACCCCAAGTTCCTTGGAGATAGCTGAAGGGAGAACTTAGGGAAGAATGGTGGCTTCTTCCCAACAATGGTAAAGGGAAGTTAAGGATAGGGTTATCTAGTTTTTTAATTCACTTAACTACCTCCTAACTTCCATATAGGTCTACATTAGTTTTCTAGTTGTCATACTGTAATCCTGTGAATTTTTAATATTATCCCAATGAATAATGGGATAAGTTCCTCAAAGCTCAGCTATTAAATGCTGGAGTTTGGAAACTATTGCAAAATACTTACTTTTATACACAGCAACAACAATATTACATGATGATCAATTCTGATGGACATGGCTCTCTGCAACAAAGAATTGTCTCAAACCAGTTCCAGTTGTTCCCTGAAGAAGACCATATACACCCAGTGAAAGGGATATGAAATATGGACCACAACATAACATTTTCATGCTCTCTCTCTACTGAGGTTTGCTTGTATTGTGTTTCCTTTCTCTGATTTTCTTTTTTTTTTCTTGTAGATAGGATTTTTCTTGCACAACTTGTCAAGCATTTCAACATTATTAACATGTAGTGGACTTCCTGCCATCTAGGGGAGGGGAGGGGACTGGGGATAAAATTTGTAATGGAAAGCTTTGTAAAGATCAATGCTGGGGAACTACCCATACATATGTTATACAAATAAAAAGCTTTAATTAAAAAAATAAATTAAAATAAATAAATAAATAAAAATAAAAAATAAAAATAGTTACTTTTGTCATACCCTTCCATAGACCCATGGTCCTTTTTTCTGTATTTCATGTCCACTTACATAGCAAGGTAGTTTCCAAGAATAGATATTAGTTCCATAATTTTCATTGGCATAGGTAAGTCCTACATGAGGAAACTTCTCCCTCCTTCCATGTGATTTGAAACCAACAGGAATTTCTATGCATATGAATAGACTGTTACATAAAAAGAATTCTTGGAACCACAAACACACACACAAAAAGGTTCATTATGAAAGGAGATGACAATACCATAAATTCTAGTGACATAGCTTTATAGAATGTAGCATTATTTACATATAATTATAAATGCACTCCCCTTCCTCCTTATTGTGATCTTCCTCTTCCTCTTCCTTCTCCTTGTCTTTCTCCTCAAAGGGATAAAACTAGAGGTACCCTGGAGCCAACTCAAATCAGCTGAGCTGGCTAGCTCATGAAATTTTCAGTATGAACATTTATAACTTGATAATTGGAAAACAGTCAAAATAAAGTTTGAATTTCTTGTTTTATTGATTGTTTAGAACTAAGAAAGTATTGGTGAAAATGTGAACAAAGCAGATTGAATTTAAAATTAAGTGTGCCACATATACTTTCTTTTCTTTTTAGGGGGAAGGTAATTGTTGCACTTTTATCATTATACCAAAAGACTAGTCAATCAATAAATCAATAGAGAAACATTTATTAAGCACTTACTGTGTGTCAGACATTGTGCCTAGCACTAGGGATATAAAAGAGGCAGAAAATGGTCCCTACCTTCAATGAACTTGTAATTTAATGCTAATCTAGCATTGGTATTCATATGCTGTTCATTGATACCAAGAA
This sequence comes from Myrmecobius fasciatus, assembly GCA_023553655.1. Classification (NCBI taxonomy): domain Eukaryota; kingdom Metazoa; phylum Chordata; class Mammalia; order Dasyuromorphia; family Myrmecobiidae; genus Myrmecobius; species Myrmecobius fasciatus. The sequence goes on from JAJPUD010019849.1 coordinate 17,023, forward strand.
TTCTCAGATAAGGAAACTCCATTGAATCATTGTAGGTTTTACCACTTATAAAAACATTGTAGATTAATGCTTTTTCTGCAATGTTAGTCTTAGGGATTGCTTAGAATACTGAGAGATTTTTTGACTTAAGTGGGATCATATAGTCAGTATGTATAAATGGAGGATTTTGAACCCATGTTTTAGTGAATGTAAGACCAGTAACATATACACTATACCATGCTTCCTACCTTATCTATCTCTCCCATCCTCCAAAGTCAATGTTTACATATTTAGAGAAGCAATATTCTTGTCCTATTCTTCCTGGGAGAAGAGAATATCTTTTCTATTTGATCTTATTTATTACTTCCTCATCCTTCTCTGTCTCTCTAGAGGTAAAAATTCCTGGAAAAATTCATTCTTTTCCTGTGAAATATTTTCTCAGTTCTTTGCTTGCCTGCCTGAAGGCACTTTACCTGGACAAGATTGCTGTCAGGTTTTGTCCTTTGTGATGAAATCGACTCATCCCAATGCCATTCTGTACTAACATGGAATGAGTATTTTATCTATATGTATAGAGTAGCATCTTACTCCAATGGGGCAATGTTCATCTTCCAGAGAAAATCTCTTTTCCCCCATTCTCTAGCACTGGTACACAGAATGGAAACAGCACCATTCCCATTCTGTATCCCTGTGATGAGGGCCTCTTCCTAATCTAGACATCATGAAACTATGTGACATGATATATAGAGTACTAGGATGTAGATTCCAGAACACTTGAGGTCAAAATCTGTCTCAGACATCCCCTAATTGTACAACATTGGGTAAATCATATAACTTATATCAGACTCAGTTTTCTTACATATAAAAGCTGAAAATAATATCTAACTCAAAGAATTGCTATGAGAAAAGTTGTGATGTTTGATGGAAATATATAAATATTAGCTATCATCATCTTCATCATCATTGTCTTTTTCATTGACATAATCAACATTATTGTCATTGCTATTATTCTAATAGGTATTGCACTGTATCATCATTATCATTTATTATTGTATCATTATGCTTATCATTGTTATGATTAGCTCTCTTAATGTGTGACAAATAATAGCTGGCAAGATCTGTGTGTTTATGTTTGTGTAGGTTGTGTGTTTCTGTATATTTAACTTACATCTATTCATCAAATACATAACTGATGAAGACCCATGCCCAATAATAGTATGACCATGTCTTTGATGTCTACAGTGACATTCCAGAAGACTACAAATTTAGGCAAGTCTTAGATTTGGACAAAAGAAAACTAGATTGCTTAGAATCTTTCATCTTTTGCGATTTCCACCACTTTAGCTTTAAAATGAAATTTTCACTTACTATGTGCAATGCTTGGAAATTTTTCCTTTTCCATTTTTTCCTCCTGGATTCCCTGGACTCTTTCAAGCTTCAGATAAAATCCCACCTTCTACCAACAGTCTTTCCTAATCCTGTTTGATATTAGCTCTTTCTCTTTCTTGATCACATCCAATTGATCTTGCATATATTCTATTACTACAGGGAAATCTGCATCCTTTCTTTCTCTTAGACTGAATTTCTTGAGAGAGGAGATTGTTTTACCTTTCTTTGTGTCCCAAGAGCTTGACATATTTTTTGAGCATAGTAGGCACTTCACATGTTTTTGCTTGACTGAGTCCTACTAATCAGTCTTTGTCATTCATATTAAGGTTTCAAAGTGTTTTGTATATAATTGCATTTGAGTTTTCCAGTTCTGTCAAAAAGATGACATAGTTTACAGAATTTGTAGATGTGAAAACTGAGATTAAGAAAAGATAGATAACTTTCCCACAACCATACAGATAGTAAATGTAAGTTTGTTTTAAAACCCTAGTCATCTCTGATTTCATCTTTCTACTTTCCTTGTCTGTTTCAGGGATAAAGAGAAAAACGTATTTCTCTTGGGATACATGGGGATACATGGGATACAGTATTTTTCTTGGGATAGGTGTATCCGGCCAGTTGTATTTTACATGAACAGAGCTAGCAAATGTCAAACTGTGCCACTCACACATGGAAAATTATAGGTGGGCTCTTTGCAGAAATAAATTTAATGTTATAGATGCCCTGAGTTTCATTTAGGGTAGATAAACAATTCAAATACTTTTAGTTTAATAGTTTTCTATGTTTACAGTTGAAATATCCCATTCCCATCCAATACATAAAAAGTTATCATTGCTAAATTACCTTGCTTATGAATAAATGAGAGCAATCTGACACTTGGATAGAACCTGGGCAGGCTGAAGGAGATCTATTTATTCTTTTGCTTCTTTGACTAATTTTTTTAAAGATGGATATTTTTCCTCTCAATGTCCAGGGCAATATTTACCCAACTTATTGAACCTATTTATTGAATGTAATTCTGCATAAATAATTCTAGCCAACATCCTATTCAAGATTGCAAGCAACATAGCAGATATAAATATCCATTTTCTTTGACCTAATACACCTAAGTGTCAAGGTCCATTAACCTCCTTCAAGGAGACACATAATCTTGTGGTAGGGGGAAAGTAATAAAAGTTTCAGGTATTACCCTGGATATAACTTTTTGCTCAGCCACCAACAAAGGGCTTTGTTGTAATCTGGCCTCAGGCATGAGGCTACTGAGAAGCATGGACTGAATATAATATATTTAGTAGGTATTGAACATATCTCTGGTAAATTCACTCATAGGCAGAGAATAGGAAAATCCTGATTATTGGAGGATTATTGGAGTCATGTACCAGTGAGATCATCTCTTTCTTTTTGCCCTTCAACAATATAAATTTCTGTTTTATATGAGCTAATAAGGCTAGTCTAAATGTCAATCAGGAATTAATAATCAAATTAACAAAAAAATAAATGTCACTCAGGAAACCTGCTTATACCTATTTATATAAACACCCCAGAATTAACTTCCCTATCATACAGGCTGTTTGATCATGTTCATATTTAAGCTACCTTGCCTTCAGAATGCACTAACGCAACATGGGAATTTTTCTGAATCAACCCATGAATTGAAGTGGAAATGCAGTCATATTATATTATTACTGCAACAGAATTACAAAAATGAAAGTTCCTGTTGAATTGTTACTGGTTGAGAAACCCCATTGTTAAATGGTTTCACAATTTTGTTTTATTCTGTACAAAACGGACCTAGAAAAGAAACTCGTAATTCTTTATCTACTTAGATCAGAATAAAAGGGATTGCATCTTTTCTTTGTCTAACAGTAGTAGAGCTTAAGCTATAGCTCCTTCTTTAGGAACTCAGGCCTGCCAGGCATCTCATGGAAGCCTGGATCTATTTAGCTACTTCTCTCCAAATCTCCTGACTCATAAATACAACTTCAGAGTTAGAAAAAATCAAAAGCTTAGAAAGAAAGTCTAGATATTAGGGAGAATGAAGTCAGAGATTTTCCCAGTAGATGTTATTGTAAAGAACCTGATGATGATTTTTATTCAAGAAGTGAAGTTTAAAAGTGCCATTCGGGAAATGTACAAATGGAAGTAAACCAATTAACTCACAATAATAAGTTCTAACAGATGGTTAGACAGTCTACAATCTCTATTGGCATTCAAATAATATTAAAAGGAATATCAGAGGGAATACTGTAGCTCATCTTTTGGATTTTATGAGAGGATGGGACAATCATCATACGAAAAAAAGAGATGGAGAAGAAGGAAGATAAAGGAAGATGAAGAAGGAAGAAGAATAATAGGCAGAGGAAGAGGAAGAAGAAAAAGATGATGACTACGACAAAGACAATGCTGCTAACATTTACATCACATTTCCTATATGTTAGGCCTTGTGTTAAGCATTTTGCAATTATCTCATTTGATCCTCACAACAACCTAGGAATTAGGTGCTAATTTTAATTCTCATTTTACAGATGAGAAAATTAAGGGAAATATAATACATCCTCACTGTTAAGATGCTATGTCTTTTGAAGAGTGATTTCCTAACTACCCTTGAGATCTAGACAATTATGTACTTGGGGGAATGGATACATCTCTAATCCTGCTTTGCATCTATTGTACTTGTTTAGTGGAAAAAGCAAATATTTTTGAGGTTTGTAAAGCACATACTCTGGAGTCTTGATTTTTATGGGGTTTAAATCCAGAATCATCTCATATGCTCTTGTGACATATTTTGATAAAACCTGCAACCACAAAAATGAAATGAAAACAATAAACAATTTCCCCAGGATAAGCGACATTGATTTTCAGCAGCCAGAGTTAAAACTTTTACTGTTCCAGTTGAGAACCAACATACATTGCTTTTAATGGCAGGAAGGCTCAGTGCACTGAACAATATGATCCCAACTCATTTACAGGTCATCTTACACACCTGTTCATCCTGATTTAAAGAATATTATCCTCTCATTGGAGAGATAAGATGTGTTAGCACTCACCTGGATGAAGAGAGATACAAAACCCTTTATAACTGAATTCTAAATTGCATTACAGACTCTGCAGGTTGTGAAAAGAAGGTTTGTTTTGGTTTATTTGTTTTTTATTTTGGTCCCATCAGTGCTTTTATTCATTTACAGAGTACAATAACTCCATTAGACTGTGAATGTACAGTGGGCAGAATCTTTTTTTTTTTTTTGCCTCTTTTTGTATCCCTAATGCTTAGCACTAAACCTGGAGCCTAGTAGAGGTTTACTAAATAATGATTGATATTGATGGATTTAAGAAACTCCCAGTGAATATAACCCCTGAACTATAAAGGACTATACCTACTACAATATTTATAGTCTAAGCAAATTAACTAAAGAATGTAAGCTCCTTGAAGACAGAAATGACTTCATTTTTCTCTCTGTAGGTTCAGTGCTTTCACAGAATGGCTATGACCTGTCAGATACTTAATAAGCCTTCCCTGGTCCCTTGTTGGTTGTTTGTTGTTCTTTGTTCTTGAAGAAAATCAAAATGATAGCATTGTATTGGAATCAAGGTGCAATTGTGTCTGACTGTGGCTCATCTGACCAGTATGAGCTCAGAGGACCCTACAGTAAGTCAGACAAAACTATTCCACATGAACATTTAGGGGCAAGAATCATTGTAAAGTTAAAGAAATCTTGAGGTTCTTCTCCTTTCAGATATATCTATTTATAACTATATGTACTCCAATCCTCCAAGTTATCTATATCTATAACTACACATACACACACATCTATCTATCTATCTATCTATCTATCTATCTATCTATCTATCTATCTATCTATCTATCTATCTATCATCTATATCTACCTTCCTATCCATCCATCCATTCATCATTGATCTAGCTTTTTTTTTTTTTTTTAATGAGGGAAAAGAGGCCATTCTCTACCTCATTCATTACCTAGCCTTAATCATTGATTGGACATTGCTTCAATCAAACTGAGACCTGCTAAAGACCTTAAATTAAAAAGACCAAGATCTCCCTCTTATAGCCAGGGCTATCTCCAGTTCTCCTAATCTTTATCTTGCAATTGGATACAGCCTTCTCTCACTTAAATCCAATTCACTTATATCTCATGGCACTGCCTCCCTGATGTCATGGTTCTCTTTTAAAAACACAAGGAAAAACAACAAAAGATTTGCTCAAAGGGATAAAATTAAGTGGAAGGGGAGGATTTGAACCAGCTTCCCACTGTATCACCAATTCTCATAGGTACAATAAAGGGGTGTGTGTGTGTGTCTGTGTGTGTGTGTGCACGTGCGTATGTGTGTGTGTGTGTGTGTGTGTAAAATATATATTTAAGATATGGAGACTCAAGGAGATGGGACAAAAAGATATTCATAAAAGTGGAATAGTTTCAATAATAAAGAAAAGGAGAGAAAAACAAAAAGAAACTCACAATTTTGAACCTTTCCCTTGCTTACCTGGTTTAGCCAGTAAGGATAAAAAGAAACCTGGGAAGATTAATAACAGTCTGATTGCCAGCTAATGCACTGTTTGGCAGGGTAAATTACAAGGTCAGATAGAAGTGCTATTTTCCTTTGTAGGAAACTATTCTCATTCACTACAAAGAAAGAGAAAGGATGAGGGCAGAAGGCTTTAGCATCCTTCTGCATAAAAAAAATCGAGAAAGGAAAGAATCATCAAAGAAACTCATTCTGGACAGAAACCATTTACTAATAATCCTAAAGATGTTGCATGTGACAAACACAGCTTCTTTACTTTTCTTTGGTCTAATTCAAAGGCCACTCAAACTTTGTGATTACTCATACCATTCAGATTTATGAAAGTATGATTTTTTTTCTTCCCAGGGAAAGGACTCAACAGGCAAATAATAAGCTCTGTCTGTGAAATAGATGAACAGAACAATGTTTTTGAATGGACAGGGGATCCAAAGGATCAGGGCCTGTGAGAAGGTGCTACAGATTGAAAAGATGCAGAAAATGAAGCAAAATGTATACTTATATCACATATGATAGAAATTTATTTGGAAAAAATATTATATATATTTTAACATGTTTAACATATATTGGATTGCTTGCCATCTGGGGGAGGGTTTGGGGGGAAAGAGGGGAAAATCTAAGCTACAAGGGTATGCAAGGGTCAGTGTTGTCAAATTATCCATGTATGTTTTTTTTTTCTTCTTTTTTTATTAAAGCTTTTTATTTATAGAACATAAGAGTAATTTTTCAACATTGACCTTTGCAAAACTTTCTGTTCCAAATTTTTCCCTCCTTCTCCCTATCTCTTCCCCTAGTTGGCAGATGGTCTAATACATGTTAAATATGTAAAATATATGATAAATCCATTTATGTATACATGTGTATACAGATCTTCATGCATATGTTTTGAAAATAAAAAGCTTTATAAAAAAAAAGAAAAGAAAAATAGTGAGAAATTTTCTCTTTGATTTAATTTGTGTGGAGAATTTCAAGATGAAGAAACATTTTCTTACCAAAGAGGGACCACATCTTCTCTGAAACACAGTCTTAGTTCCCTAGAACACAGGTGTCAGATATGTTGCTCCTGGAGGTTGGGGCACTTCATTTCTGGGTGATACTCAAACCAGAGTAAAAGTACAATTAGGAAATATTTAATAAATTATTAAATATAGAGTTGTGTAGCTGTTTTTGAAATACTGATTCTGTGTGACCCCATTTAGAGTTTTCTTGGCAAATATACTGGAATGGTTTGCCATTTCATTTTCCAACTCATTTTAGTTCACAGGATTAAGGGACTTGCCCAAGATAACATAGCTACTAAGTGTCTAAACCTGTATTTGAACTCAAAAACATGAAATTCCTGACTAGGAGCCCAGAATACTATACATTGCATCAACTATCTGCCCACAAATGCAATAGACAACAGGTGATAATATTTATGGTTTTCTAAGTCAATATAATGTCCACAAAGATCCTTATGTGTGGTTTAATTCTTTTTATTTGAATTTGATATAATTAATCCAAAAGCACTGACAAATTATAGTCTTCCAGGTTCAAGGCTAATTTCCTATCCATTATGTCTTGTTGCCTCTCTGAAAAAGGGGGGAAAAAAAGAAGTGAATGAATGAACAAAGTCATTAACAAAATTGAATAGATCAATAAAAATCCTACCTATGAAGTCACTTTTTATTTAATTTCCCAGATTGGAGGGAGGGGAGAGAGGAGGTGTAGAAAGATTATTAACCGGGGGTGGAGCCAAGATGGAGAACTGCAGACAGCATTCTCTGTGAGCTCCTGAGACCTTCCCTCAGACCCAGACAAATTGAGCCTCCAAACTGGTTCTGGAGTGAGGGCTCCACCAAACACTTGGAATACAACTCACTTCTAGCAACAATCTATTTTGAAAAAACTCCTGAGAAGGTTACCCTCAGGGGAATCAGCCACTGGCCACAATCATTCGCCAGTGCTCCCAGGGAGGAAGTCAGGCTGTGACAGAGGCGGATTTTAGGCACCCAGGAAGCGCCTGGGAGAATCCTGGGCCACTTTGCTCTGGATGCAGACAGGTGCTTTGGAAGATCTGCCTTTGTTAAAGGGTGGATTGAGAGCAAGTGAAAACGTGGTCCTAGTGCGGATCTAGCTGCCCAGCCTCAGAACAGAAGTCAACTCGGCAAACTGCCCCAGCGCAAATTGAAACTGCAATAGTACTTCCTACTTCCCTTAGCTGAAAACCATGAGTAAGAAGCAGAAGAGAGCTCTCACCATAGACAGGTTTTAAAGAGAGAAAGTGAAGTCCCCAGATCCTGAGATTCTGAAAACAATCCCAGATGAAGCCACAAAGGAGGACTTAAGCTGGTCTCCTTTCCAGAAGGCTTACCTGGAAGATTGCATAAAGAATCTCATAAGAGAGCTAGAAGAAAAATGGGGAAATAAATTGAGATTAGTGCATCAGAGAGATCAAAAACTGGAAAACAGGACTGGTGAATTAGAAAAAGAAAACAATTCACTGAAAAATAAAATTGGTGAATTGGAAAAAATCACCAATTCATTGGAAAATAAAAATGGTGAATTGGAAAAAACAACAAATCACTGAAAAACAAAACTGGTGAATTAGAAAAAGAGAACAATTCACTGAAAAATAAAACTGGCAAAATGGAAAAAGAATGCATGGAATCAAGAAATTCAACTGGCCAGCTACAAAAGCAGCTAAAAAAGATAACTGAAGGAAATGATACTTTAAAAATTAAAATTGAACAAATAGAAGTAAATGACTCAATAAGACTTCAAGAATCAGTCAAACAAAAACAAAAAAATGAAAAAATAGAAGAAAATATGAAATATCTCCTAGGAAAAACAACTGACTTGGAAAACA
>JAJPUD010019850.1:0-25777 GCA_023553655.1 Myrmecobius fasciatus
TCAGGAATGCAGAGCTGGTTCATTATAAAGAAACCTATCAGAATAATTAACCACATAAATAATAAGTCATATGAATATCTTAATAGATGTAGAAAAGGCTTTTTGGCAAAATACAACACTAATTCCTATTAAAAACAATAGAAAGGATTGGAATCAATAGAATCCTCCTTAAAATAATAAGTAATATCTATATAAAATCAAGAGCAAGCATTATCTATAATGGGATAGAACTTGAAGCCTCTACAATAAGATCAGGATTGAAACATGTCCATTATCTCCACTGTAATTCATTATTATGTTAGAATTGCTAGGTATAGCAGTAAAACAAGAAAAAGGAATTTAAGTGATAAAAATGAATGATAACTATAACTATCACTCTTTGCAGGTGATATGAAAGTAAAATTAGAGAATCCTATGGATAAACTAAAAAAGATAGTTAAAATAATGAACAAATTCAGCAAAGTTACAATATTTAAAAGAAAACACATATATCACTAGCATATCTGTATATTACCAACAAAGTCTAGCAACAAGAGAGAGAAAAAATATTTTTAAACTGTACGCAATATAAAATATTTGGGAGTCTACCTGCCAAGACAAACCCAGCGGTTATATGACCACAATTACAAAGCACTTTTCACATAAACAAAGACATCTAAACAAATGGGGAAATATTAATGGTTCAACTATGGGCTGAACTAAAATAATAAAAATTATAAGTCTATTTAGATTAATAAACTTATATAGTGCCATACCAAAGCACCAAAAATATTTCATAGAGCTTAAAAAGTAGTAATAAAATTCATGTGGAAGAAGGTCAAGCATGTCAAGGACATTAATGAAAAAAAAATGTGAAAAAAGTTGGCCTAGCAGATCCAGATTTCAAACTATATTACCACACAGTAGTCACCAAAAAATGTTTAAGCCATGTTAAGAAATAGAGTGGTGAATCAGTGGAATAGACTAGGGACACAATTTGCAGGTTTAAAAGAATTAGTTCTCCTATTTGATAACTCAAACTTCCATGTTTTAAAGTAAGTACTTAGCATTTGACAAATATTAATAGGAAAACTAAAAGGTATTTAGGCAGAAACTAGGCATAGACCAAAATCTTATACCAAAGTAAAGTCAAAGTGGATGAATAATTTAGGCAAAAAATATATAAGTAACTTAAGGGATCATGTAAGGGGAAATGTTATATGAATAACAAAGAATTAATGAGCAAACATACAAACAATATATAAAAATAGAATATATCATATTATGCTATATCATGTTTTTTGATGTTACATGCTATATCACTGTGTACAAATACAATACATTTACAATATGTGTGTTCATATACGCATATATATTCATAAGAGTCACTGAACTTGAAGTCAGGAAGACTGAAATCAAATTTTTTCTAAGACACTTACTAATTGTGTGATCCTGAACAAGTCATAATTTCTTTGAGTCTATTTCTTTTTCTGTAAAATTAATGTTTTAGATCATACATATGTGTGTATATGTGTGGACATATGCATATATTAAAGCAATATTTATAACATGTTACATATATTATTTAAATATACATATGCATATATTTGTGTATATTTTAACATTTTAATTGTGTATATGCAGCTCAGAATTGTAGAATCCTATACAATAAATGCATTTTGATGAAGTTTTACTAGAAAAGCAAAAAAATTTACAGGAAGTTGAAAAATAATGAAACAAATGTTTTTCAAGAAACTCTCTCCTGAAGAAGTTTATGTTGCACTTAGCTCACATTCAAGTTATTCTATATGCCTTCAATTTAAGTAACACTTAAGACTATATATTTCTGACAGATTTAATTGCTAGTGGAAAAACCTTCATTTAGAAATCTAAAATTACAAAATTGGTATCAGAGCTGGGTATAAAGAAAGGTCACTGCTAGTTTACCTTCTGACCTCTTGCAAGTCACTTCATCTTTGCAAGTTTCCATCTCTTCATCTATAAAAATAATTGGTTTGGACTAGATTATTCCTAATCTACCTTGTAGATTTAAATTCCATCATCATATTTCATATATAATATAATTGCCATGAGCTCTAAAGAGAAGCTGCCTCAAAAAGAATATAAAAAAGTTATAGCTAGTCATAGATTTATTCAATTTTAAGGTCAATCATCAATTAGAAACTACATGTAATATAGACATAACTTATTTAGTATCTACTCAGTCTGATGTAGAATTGTTCAATCTAACTCATTTTTTCAAGTCTGTTGTCTTTGAACATTCTGCTATTTCTTATTTCTAATATGCAGTTTACCACAGCAAATTTTTCCAGATGGCATTCTCATTCAATCCCTCTCCTATTGCCAGATTCTCCCATAGAATGTTCCAAACATTCATTTTTCTCCCAACAATCACATTAGACTTTCTTTGAACATTGTTTTTCTTTGAATTCCTTGGCAACAGCAGTTCTTCATTATCTTGGACATTTTTATAATGATCTCCTTTTCTAGAAGCAACTGGTTTTAGATAGATTAACACAATTTCATGAATATGAAGACAAACAAACTGTCTTTGCATAATGAGAGTAAGAAATATATCCACATTAGGCAAAAGATACCAATTTCATTTTAATCTTTGAATACTCTTTGATTATTATTTTTTACTCCCCTTCTAAAAAAGAGAAGTTAATACTCCTCAATGCTCCTGTTTTCTTACATTTGCATTTTTCATACTTATCAGTGATCACTTAATTATTCTCAGCTTTGTAAATACAAGTGTTTATTAATAGAGTTCTCCATAGTACCATTCAGTATATCTTTGGGCCAAAATTTGAATTATGTCTTTCACTATCTCAAATTATGAATATTTGTCAAATCATTATCAAAAACAGCAAGCCTGTATTCATTTGATTGGTAACTATTTCTGAACAAAATACAGTCTCCTATATCATAGTAATGTGTGGTCAAATAGAAATCAAAAGACCAAGGGCAGCAATTGAATATACTATTGGGGATTATCAAACTGAGAAAGTATCTAACTCCAGTTGGGAGACTGTAGTATATATGTGTGTGTGTATATGTGTGTGTGTGTGTGTGTGTGTGTGTGTGTGTGTGTTACTGTGAGGCAAACCAGATAAAAGAAATTGAACTATAGGGCAACAGGTCAGATAAACTGAATGTGCTACTGTAATATTTATGTGCTAGAAACATTAGTTAGGAATAAGAAAAAAAAGAATTAATGCATTTTTCTATAAAGGTCCAAAAATATCAATGTACAAAATGAGTCATATTTTGTGAACTATTTTTCTCTTCCATTCTGAAACACTGACATCTATGTAGCAGTCAGTTATAATAGAATCTCAGTGAAATATATATAATTTTTGTGTATATGAGTTACAAACCCCTTACTATTAATGCAGTCAACTGGTGTTCTGTGTTCTACCCAAATTCAATGAAGAGAAAATGATGAGAGATCAGAGGATGACATAGTCACACATATTTAGAGAACTAAAATTACAAATAGTCATTTTGTAAATATTATTTCTAGTCTTGTACAGTGTCATCCATAAAAGACGACCTCAGTATTTGTTTAATTGAATTGCTGAGTCTAACTTCTTCACAAGGCTTTCTCTGCTTTCAAAAATTTCACTGATCTGAAGGAATTTCTTTAGAGAAGATCAAGCAATAGATAGAAAATACTCAAATCTTGTTAAATTATCAGAAAGGTAAAAAGTAGGGGTATTGTAGTATAAAAGATTCAATTTTGAGAGAAAAGTCTGTTAAAAAATAAGCCTGAAAATTGTAAAAGCATCTTTTGATACATGGACAAAGACAGTAGGGAATAGTTAAGAATGGGGCAGTAATTTAGGAGGAAAATGAGAAATTCTTTTTACAACCAACACAAGTTATCAAATGTCTTTTCACATTTCAGTGCACATGGACCACGACCACCACCACCACCCTCAGCCCATTACTCCCTGCTCATGTCTAAGATAATGACATTGATATCACCTGCCACTTGAATTCTGCATGAATAAACAAGGAAGTTATAACTTACCTGGGTTCTCTGAATTGAGAGAGCTGTTTCCATAATCCATCTTAAGCTGGTAGAATCACAAGAGATTGATATTTCTCCAGACTCATCTGGAAATTCCCTTTCCAGAATATTCCATCAGGGAAGTAGCATCTGGATCACTCCTCAAAAGACCAACCTTAATACTGACTTCTGATCAAAAATGGCTTTACACAGCAAATTCCAGAAATGAAATTTTCCCCAGATTCATAAAATGCATAAAATTCATAATTAAAAAGAAAAAAAGAGCATTGAAGAATGACATCATTTGAAATCAAAATAGGAAAACTGAAGCAACTTCATTAGTTTGTCTATACAGCTAAGATGACAACAGAGGAAATTAAGACAAATACTAATAGAATTATTTAAAGATTAAAGAGATTATTTATTATGAATATAAGAGGTTTATTTGCTCTTCTGAATGTTGGCATTTTATTTTGCAATATTTTTCTTTGTCAGAGAAAGCAACAAACACAAGGGCAGAGGAAGCTTGTTCATCTCATGGTTTCCTGTACCATTGAAATCATGTCCAGCTTCTATCCTTACTCCTTTCATCTTAGAATCATATATAAGTATGGAAGCAATAAGATGTTATTGCAGTAACATACTCATTGGTCCCTGGGAATACTTCTGTTCTAGCAGATTTCCTAATGTGACAAAGCAGAGATTTATGTGTTACTGTTAGGATGCTTTTCATGTACAAAAAAGATTGAGTCCTAGAAGGGAAAACTTTTTTTTTTCACCTGAGAGCTTCTTTGTTTTGTGGTCTTATTAGCTACAAGACTGGGAGAGGGAGCACATACATAGCCACCTTGGAGATTTTAATCTACTACGAACTGAAACTCAGAGTTTAGGAAATTCACCCTACTCCAACCCTCAGACTCAGAGATGATGGATGATAAGAAGAGATTAAAATTGCTAGAGGTCTTGTGCCAGCTGGAGGGAGTTCACAATCAAGGGACAAAATAATATGAAATCAGCAGGCCATAGAGGGGGATTCTTCCGTGTTGTGATTATCCCTTTGATCACCTCAATGGAGGTGCCAGTAGTATGCCATATAATCAAAGAAAATTTTAACCTTCTTTGGGGCATAAACTGGATGAAGCAAGTTTCAGAACAGTGCTGTAAAATCTTTGCATTGTAATTTTCAATTCTTTCTCACGTGTTGGAGTTTGAAGGAAGGAGTTGGATATCCTCCCCAACTAGTTGATTTAATCTTAGAAGGGACAAAGAGAGTGAGATGTTACTGTTCTAAATGAGAACAAAGAACTTCTCAGACTTGAGTGCAGAAGTTTCCCTGTTGAAGCTGAATGGCAGTTTGTCACTGGTAACATAAGACTGACCATAGTTAAGCCTGTTGACTACAAAAGCAATAGAAACAGGGAGCATCTTTGTATAGTATAGTCCCTTTAATTCTATCAGAAAGCAAAAGAGAATATAGTTAGAGAATTTCTCTTCACCTCCACCATCTCATTGTTCAGAGCCTTACAGTAGAGCTACTTACCTGGTAAGAAGTAATACACCCAACTCTGGAATCAGAGACAGAGGCAGGGCACAAAGAAGCATCAAGGAGCATGACGTTTGGCAGCTGAAAAGATAGTTACCTATGGACTCAAGAGAGAGTTCTGATAATCTCAGGGTAAAGTTGGGAAGAGGAGCAGAAGAGGCCTGAGCTAGAAGAACAGATCAGCAATTAATGTAGCCATTGAGGAGCATATGAAGATAATACAAAAAGGAATAAGAAATTGATGCCCTACAGTGCTAAAGCCTGAGTTGCCTTGAACGTATGTCTCTGTTTCACAATCAGTATACTTTTAGTTTGTGCCCATCCTTCCCATTGATACTGTGTGTATATTTAGGAAACTAGTTTTGGGGGACAGGTGGAGGGGTTGGGAAGGGAAGGGATGTTTTATAACTACTTTTCTTAATAGGATATCTTGTTAACATGTTTGATTTGAATTAAACATATCTACTGGCTAACTATTATGGACAAAGACACTAGTGGGGGCTTGAGACCTGTAATTTTAGCAATGTGGACCTACACTTAGGTCGTTGAGCCTGGGAGTAGAATCTCCTCTTTCTAAGGTAATTCACCTACAAACTATGAATACCCAATTGAGAATGTAGCCCCAGATGGAGTGCTGCACTCATAATACAATCAGGTAAACAATCTAAACATTTTTATATTTGGTTTTGGAGTATTGTCATTTAAATAGTGGTATCTAACATATTGGAAATTTATAATACTCAGTTCAATTTAATTTGTAAAGCAATTACTGATTGTCTACTGTGTGCAAGGGCCTTTGCTAAAAACTGGCAATACAAACATAAGAATAAATAGCCCTTACTGTCAAAAAGTTAATTACAGAGAAGAAATAATGGATATGCAAAAGAGCAGACATAAAACATACACAAAATAAAGGACAGATAAATAGATAAATAAAGATATGTCAATCTGTCCTTTAGATAACTATTCTGTATAGCTACAGATGTGTATATATATATATTGATTATGCACATATCTAGACAGATAATCTTATATATGTATATATATTCTTTATATTGTATGTTTTTTCATCTCCTCTTTGTACCCACTTTTCTTCAAAATTAGCTTGTTCAAAGCAGACTGGTTTTATCTTTGTATTAGCTTTGTGTATGTAGATAGCTGTATATAACTATATATATATATATATATATATATATATATGTATATATATATTAGAGAAAGAATATATAGATATGTCAATATAAATATACACACATTTGTATATCTGTAAATATTGATGTATCATTAACAGCTGAAGGATTCATATAAGAAATGGCACATAAATTGACATTCAAAGGAAACTAAACTTTCCTGGAGATACATGTGAGAAGGGATATCCAGTCTATGTATCAAGACCAAGCAATGCAAAGACATGAAGTTTGAAGATCAATGTGAAGAATATCAAGTAGTGCAGTTTAGCTAAAATGGAGAATGTGAATGAGAGTTGACTGTATAGTCAGCATGGAAAGACAAATGAAAGACAGATCATAAAATATTTCAAATTAGAAAGCAGTATATGATTTATCATGTGGCATCAGAAAATCAGTGAAGCTTCTTGACTAACATTTCTAAATAAATGATCAGATGAAAAGCACTTAGGGGAAAGACGGTACTGGAGACTTAGAGTGGAAGAACCAATTTTGAATTGTACTTCTTGACGCTTGCTGTGTGCTCTGGCCAAGTCATGATCGTACTAACCGCATTGGGTAACTGTAATGACCAAATAAAAAGGCACAAAAATCACTTTGCAATAAATTAATTTGCTTAGATCACCTTTTAAATGCTAGATATTGTTTTTTTTAAATAGGGAAGCACTATGTTGTACAACCAAACAAGGTGCCCTCATTCTCTTTCCTGCTTATTATGCCCTTCCATTACAAAGCTTTCCTGCCTTTCATGTTAAAGACAAACTATCGCTTTTTGGGTTCCACCACCAGCTTAATACAAATGTTGTACTCTCTAAACAGTTTCTAATTGCTATGTAGGATCACTGACCTGCTTTGAAATACTTTTAGGACATAGGCCACACAAAGGAGTTAAGATAAATAATTAATTGCAAAGATTCAAAGTTAGTTGGCTCATTTATTTTGTTTAACTTGAAAGCAAAATTTGCTGTGGATAATTGCATTTGTTATGCCTTTCAACCCTTTTCATGTTGTGTTTTTTATTTCTTTTTAACTTCAGGGAATCTGGCATAATTTGCATTCTTCTAGCTGTAACATTTGTTTCATGGATATAACATTCTTCCATCCTCAGTTGCTTTTTGAGATGTTTCCTTATAACCACCTTTATGACACTTTTCTAGCTGAATCCAATCCAGTAATTCAGTTAGAGCTGGTAAATCTCTTAAGACAGTGCTTTAGAGTTGAAGACCTCATGCACTAATCCTTTTCTGGGTGTTAAGATGATTTCTGCAAATTACAGAAAATTAGATCTGTAATTTATGGCATTTAGATAGAGCAACAATATTTTTAAAGTAAAATATTTGGACATCTTATTTTGAAAAGTCTTATTAAAAGCATGTTTTCTTTTCCCTAGTTACTGGGAACCTTTACCAAACAACCTCAGTATAGCCATCATATGTTTTAATAACAATAGTCTAATCCCTGAGTTGGAAGGAAAGGGATTAAGTATTTATTTAGTGTTTTTACAGATATTATCTCATTTAAAACTCAGAGAAATGCTGAGATGCAGGTGCTATTGTTATGTTTGTTTTAAAAATGAGTTGTGACTTGCCCATTGTCATACAGTCAATAAGTGTTTGAGAGTAGCCTTGAACTCAGTCTTTCTGATTCCTAATCCAGTACATCTTCACTATGATCCCAGCAGTGTTAGAGGGACATCAACTCATAGCTAAAAAAACAAAAACAAAACAAAATTTTATATCCCTGATCAAGGGATCTAGGGGAAAAGTGCCAAATTTAAGTCAAAGAATCTGGATGTGAATCCTAACCACTTTGTTACTTATTGTTTATGCAACGCTTAGACAAATCATTTAATTTTTTCTCTGCTTCAGATTTTTGGTCTTGAAGAATAAAAGTTCCAATTATAAGACTTGTCAGGGCCCTTCTACTTCTAAATCAATATTACTATAAATAATCTTCTCCCATCCCCATTCCCCACAGCACTCTATTCTCCAAGCCCAACACCTCTTGTTGCTTCAATTGATTTTCATGTGACATAATTCTGAGTCTCTTCACCCTTTGAGCACCTTCCTCAATGTAAGCTCTAGTTTGTCAGTATTTGAAAACATTATGCCAAGGTCCAAATGTAGTACTTTAAATGTTGTCTCAGTAAGGTTGTGTCCTTTTTAGTCCTGAGGATAAATTTTTATTCACATACTCTATAATCAAGTAGGTCTTTTCGAAACCTGTTTCAGTAAAATCAGAAGATGATTTCTAATTCCCTTCAACTCAAAAGCTTTTTCTGCTGCCCTAGGATGTCTCATAGTATTAATACTGTGGTTGTCTCCTAATTGCTTCCCACTTCAGTCCATCCTCCACATCTATCTTAATCTATGACTATTTCAGTTCTCTACTTAGTAAACTACAATGGTCCCTCCTAAATATCTCTTTTTAATCTGTAAAGCTCTTTTCAGTCTGGTCTCAACCTTACCTTTCTAACTTTTTCTAACCCCTTCCTCATTTTTTATTCAGACTGCTTCACATATTCAGGACTCTCTCCTGTCTCTTTATTTTTGTATTGCCCATCCTTTATGCCTGAAATTCGCTTATTGTGTACCTCTCTTTCTTCAAGACAAATCTTCAGCATAGCCTTCTATATGAAATCCTTAGTTAAACTCAATAGCTTCTCCTGCCCTTTTCTCTGCCTTTATTTAATCACCCTACATTTAATTTCCTCTAAATAAGGAAATTAATTAAATAGAAATATGTTATCAAAACATTAAAAACAATTCAGGGACCCCAGATTAAGAACCCCTGATTTATAGGATTTATTTGTCTTTCTGACCTAAATCATATCTAGCCTGAAAATAACATTTAAATTAACTCAAATGATATAGAAATTCTAAGTGATTATTACAGGAATGGAGGAGTAGTACATCAATAGCCTTGCATGTTTTAAATATATATTCTGCATATATACTGTACATATGTAAATATAAATATGGTTATATGTAAATATAACTATATATATATATAAATTTCTATATGCGTATATAGTCTCATTATAATATAGGATTACTAAAGAGTAGACAATTTGTAGTCTTATGCATTGCATTTAATATAGTTCCTAGTACATAGTTGGTACTTAATATACCTTGTTATTTACTGACTTATAGTGGTAGCAATAATAATAGGAGGAGTAGGAATAGGAGTAGGACAAATAGTAGTAATTTTATTAGTAGTAGTAATAGTTGTTGTCATTGTTGATGTTATAATGTCTTACAGTGTGTTGGAGTTTATATCACCCTTTCATGCTTTTCTAACTTCATGTTCACAATGATCTTAGGCTACATTTGAAATTATCTCCAGTTATATACTAGTTATGTATTCCTAGACAAGCCACTTAACCTTTGTCTGCCTCAGTTTCCTCAAATATAAAATGAAGATAAAAATAGGACTTACCTCTAAGGATTGTTGAAATTAAATGAAATTATTATAATGTACTTGGCACAATTCCTAACACATAGTGAACAATAACCTCCTAGGAGATTAATGATTATTATTTAAATTTTTTATTTATGATATTTATTTTGTGTTATTCATATTCCCAGTTCTCATATGGGAAAATTGGGCTGCCAGAGTTTCCTAGTATAAGTGAATCTGAGTCTTCTAGTAGATGATGATATTTTCTATTGTTTATTTCTTTTAATTTTCCTTATATTCTTGTTAAATTTTGACAAGTCCAGATAGTACAGTTATAAAAAGCAGCTCTCACACTCATAAAGAAGTCAATTCATGCTTTGTCTCTGACATTAAGTGAAATCTTTTAACCTCTTAGTTCTCTAACATCTCTTAAAATCTCTAACACGCAGAAAAGGTACCTACTTGTTTGGATTGTTATTTCTTCAAGAGAAGCTTATAGTAATGGAATCATAGGTTTACTTCCAACCTTCAGTTTTGACATTTGTCAGATGTTGTACCTGCTCACATAATTTGTAATAGGAGTTATTAACTTTCGTTGTTTGCAAGCGGCCTGGTAAAACTTATAAGGAATCTAAATCAGAATTATATTTTTAAATACATAAAATGAAAAGTACAGGCTTACAGAGAAAACTAATTTTATTCAAATACTTACCACTTTAAAAAAAATAACAGATCACCGATTAAGAATACTTGATTTGTGTGATGTATTTGGGTTCCTATTTATCCTATTTGTAGGATTAATTTATGTAACCTGAAAATAAAATATAAATTGTCTTAAATGGTAATCAAATACTACATGATAATTTCAAGAGTAGAATAGCAGTAGTAGAATAGAATTACCTTAGGAGTGAAAGCTTTAAACTTGGACAGTGAACATCTTTTGTAATTTTCATTTGTTAGGTGCTTTTATAATTCATATTTTACAGGGTCTGGGTGTTATTTCTGAAGTCCAGGTAACTTACTGATCTTCTAGGGCTGGTTAAAGGCATTTAAATCCAGAAATATCTGTCTCACTAGAATACTTACAAAATAGCAAATCTATGATTATGTGCTGCCTTCAGACCTCCAATTCATTAGGTGATCTACTTTGTAATATCTTTAATGGAATTGGATTTGACTACTATGGTTGTGTGCTAATAAAAATCTCAGGAATAAGCCTTTAGTTTCATTTCCCAAGAAACCACAATCCACCTATGTTGGCTATTGACTTTTCTTCCACTTTTATAATATATATTGCATGGTACACAGTCTAGTGAATAATAAAAGGAATTATTACATTTACATTTACTGTTAGCCCTCTCTTTTCCTCTGTAGAAAGAGACCTTTAACATTTCTGTGCTTTGAATTTCATGAAAATCGACATTTTGCCTGACTATTTATTATTCCCCTTTCATATGCCTTTCCTCTTGACTGAATTCAGTCTTTTGTAGTATTTTTGATGTTATAGATTTCAAAGGTCTGCAAAATTCTTAGAAAAGATGATTAAGGCTACAAGGAGCCTGGCTGGTGATGAGGGAAAGGAAGAAAACTAGTAAAGTTTCAAGTGAACATTCACAGACATAAACCAGAAAGACATGTCCTTCTAAATTAATGACCTATTATGCTATAGTTACACATTATATAAATATAACACATAGGCCTGAAATAATCAGACCAGGGGTTGACATTAACCATCTTTAGGTGGCAAATAAGATATAGGCACTTGATTGCATTATAGACAATGAAATCATGTCTGAAAATTGTCTGCTTGCCTTCATCAGTAACATAAGGCTTGTTTAGTGTTCGTGAATAATAACATAGTTAAAGGATTTTTCCTTACAACAGGAAGCAAATTTATCTCACAAGAGAAAAAAAATTATCAAAATCTACTTCTATATTTCCAATGTTTAAGCATAGGAAAAAATTACCAAATCTAGTTCTATATTTTCAATGTTTAAGCATAAAATATTAGAGTTGCATCCTTGAAACATAACATTTCATATTAAATTATCACCTAAGTAGTTGCTAATTTTCAAGGTTACTCTATGGAAGCAAATATATTTCAGGACCTGTTTCATTGTTTGGAAAATGTTAAGGCTTGAGAGGACCTAAATATTATTGATGATAGAAAGTTTTTGTCTTAGCTATACCTCTTCCCGTCTTGTGCCACTGTCCTGCCCCTTCTCTAGAACCTCACTATTCCCTATACTCTTAGCCTCTACAAGATGGTAAAAATTACTTTTCATTACTTCCAGGATCTAGGATCACTTTCATGTAATAGTGAGGCATTAGACCTGTGCATAACAGAAAAAGGATTGAAAAGCTCAAATTCCCAATATTTATTCAATATATAATTCAATTCACATCTATCATATACCTACTCTGTCCAGAACTCTGTGCTATGTGATGATGATTTAAAAATAAAAAAGAGAAAAACAATATTTTCTTCCTTCAGATGGCTTATATTCAACTTAGGGGATATGTTATAAATATAGGTAAATAATACAATATAAATCAATTTCAAAAAGCAAAGTTTAGGGAAAAAAAACTTTGAAGTGGAGAAGGGTTCAGAAAGCTTGTACATAAGAAGTGACACCTTGAGTTATGCCCTATAGTAATGGTGAACAAACTATGAAATGAAGGAATTCTCATCATGGGAAATGAATTGTGCAAAAACATGAAGGCAGGAAATGAAATATCACATATGAAGAACACCTGACAGACCAGTTTGATTTGAATAACCATCAGCAAAGCATCAAACTTCTCTGAACATCAATTTCCTCATTATGACAAAGAAGAAGGTGAAGATGAAGACTCCAGAAGGAAAGAAAGAAGAATGGAAGGAAGCAAAGAAAGAAGAAAAGAAGAAGCTTCTCATGATAATGATGATGATATATGAACTACTTACTATCAAAGAATACAAAGAAAGTTTTCTTTGGGTTAAAGTTGAACAAAAGGCACACACTAATTAAGGAAGGCAAGGTAAAATATATTCTTTATCTTATTGTTTAAAGATAGCATAAATTTTAACAATTGATATGCATATTAATTTTAATACTAGTATTAACACATTTCAATTCTTCTAACACATCGTTTTTCTTCTTTTCTTCCCTTTGCTCATATTGTGAATTTCCCATCCCCAATCTGCAGCTGTTGAAATTCTACCCATTTT
The DNA here is from genome assembly GCA_023553655.1 of Myrmecobius fasciatus. Classification (NCBI taxonomy): domain Eukaryota; kingdom Metazoa; phylum Chordata; class Mammalia; order Dasyuromorphia; family Myrmecobiidae; genus Myrmecobius; species Myrmecobius fasciatus. Next base: position 13,356 of record JAJPUD010019850.1, read on the forward strand.
TTGAATCTGAAAAGTTGCCAACCTTATGATGTTTTCCAGGATTTCTACAAGCCAAAAGTATTCTTTTCCTCCAGTGAACTGTCATAGCCTCTTCTATTTAACACTATAACATATGTGTGCATGTAAATATACACACAAACACACACACAAACATATATAATGCATGCATACATATAGTCTATATTGTAATATATTTGATCTAGGTGTGTGTTTTAATTTTCCCTATTATAACTGTAATTCTTGACATCAAAGGTAATATTTTATTTGACTTCTGACATCTGCTGCATTGTCAAGCTTTGGCAGGGTTAAAAATCAATAGCAAATCTTCATCCTGGCCTTTAACTTCCTCTACAATCCGGCTTCCTACCTTTCTAATTTTTTTTCTATATTACTCCCATTTACACTCTCAATTCTATTCAAACTGACTTACTATACAAAATAGTCCATCTTCTCCCTCTTGACCTCTACAACAAGATTTTCTACTCACTCCTGTCTTTAGTGCATCCCTTCTTTACCTCTTCCTTTATAGAATCCCTACCTTGTATCAAAATAATAATGAGCTCATATATGAGACTTTTCTGGCAATAGCATTGCCTTAAAGATCTCTCATTTTTTAAAAGTTCTTTTTTATTTTGAACATACATTGCTCTGTACTTATCAACATATATGTTTGAATTCCATCAAAAACATGCAATATCCTTGAGAACAGGGAAAATTTTGTAAGTTTTTTCGTTCTATACATGAGGCTTGTCATATAAGAGATGTAGTTTGTTAAATGAATTAGCTGTTGAATTAATAAGTAGTCTGAAATGTCTGCTGAATTATGAGTTTTTATAATTAGTGTACATCTCAGTAGTTATATTAGGAAGCACTTCCCATTCATTAATCCCTAAGATTCACAATAGAATCCTTTGTAGATAAACAACATCATGTCATGGCTCATTTTCTTCCCATTTAGAATTATTTTCCTTACATTATGTAGCATTTACACATGTTGAAAAATGAAGGGGAAATTTTCCTTTAAAAAAGACTGCCAAAATTTTCTGTACTTTTTTTTTTTCCAGAAAGATAATTTAGGGACACAGGATTCTTTTTGGGGAAGTAAACATAACCTGCAATTCATTCTTTTCAAATTTATTCATAGCTAGTAGTAGCGATTGTATCTAAGTAACAGAAAACACACCATGGTCACCTTCACAATAACATACAGATATATAAGACAGAATGTCATGCAGAGAAATTTTTAAAAAAACAAAGATATATTCATAAGTTATAGAGGTTAAGACCAAATGTCAAAGAAGAAACATTATTGGTATATTAAGTATACATATATATAGATATGCCAATGCATATATAACATATCTATTTTGTATATGTATATGAATTTAACTTTATGATATATAATTCTATAAATTCATATATAAATATATAAATATGACACTTGGTCTTAACCATTGATTATCCATTATAGTCAATAATATAGGTTGGTTGATGCAAATTTTGCTTTTTAAGTTTATTGATAGCTCTTCTTGGCGTGTTTCACTGCTTTGTCTTTTGCCTTCACCCTGCTTTAATGCTTACTTTGCTTAATCACTTTACCTATTGGTGCTTATTTTTGGTTTTTTCCCCCTATTTTGTTTGAAGTTGGATATTCTTTTGAAAACCATGGGCTTTACGACATCTTGTTTGAGTGAGAAAGTCTGAGAAGCTATCTTACCAAAAAAATTTTTATCTCACTGACAAAAAAAAAAGTCAGAGCCTAATGAGGATTTTATGCAATTTATGTGTAATTTTAAAGGGGAAGGACTTTGCTCATGCTGATAGTAGAAGAAATACTAGAGTTCAGCCTCAGTGGACACTGACAAGTAATTCTAAAATGGAATTCTTAATCTTTTGGGGTAAATCTGTAAAGCCTGGGGATGCCCTCCTCATAACAAGAAGTTTATACACATAAAGTACAACAAAATGTACAGATTTACTAGGGAAACCAGTTTATTGAAATGCAGTAGTGGTTTTTTTTAGAAAATTTATAGAAAGAAATTAAGGACCTCTTTCCTAAGAGGAGGCAGATAGGAGACAAGGTACAAGGGAAAAACAAGCACTAGAATAGGAACAAAACTCTCAGGTGTTGAATCTAAAGAATTAGGTTTAGTTCAGAAATATAAACCATCTTGATTTGGCCTATGATATTTCAAGAAATGTTTGTTTTCATAATATAGTGGAAAAAATAATTATCCTATATTTATATAACCCTTCACTATTTCCACAGTGATTATAATCATTTTTATTCTTACAAAAACTTTGTGAGATCAGAAGTCTAAATCATATATCTCTATTTTACTGATGAATTTGAATCATTTCAATGAAAATGCTTATTTAAGTCCTATTATGCTCCAATCCTTCTGTTATATAATCAAAAAATTGGGTCTCAAAGAATACATATGGGGCAAATTAGTGACTACAATTCAAGAGAGATATTTCTGTTTTGGAATTGCAATCAGTAGCAATTTATCATTAATTTGCCTGAGGAAAGCTGGCACTGAAAATCTTTGGCTACTTCTAGAAAGTTAATTCAACTTCTTAAGGAAAGAGAATTGCCATTAATAGTGTCATTCAAAAGAATGTCATTCTAGAAAGAATTCTAAAAAATGAATTGAATGAAAGCATTTTTGAAGTTAGGGTACAACTACTTATTTTAACATAACTTTTCTTCTGAGTGTGCTGGTAAATATTAATGCTATAAAAATCATGGATTCCAATTAGTTTTCTAAATTTAAATGTATAATCGTTGTAACAGAAGAATTATAAAATCTACAATCAAGAACAGCAACTGGAGACAAATGTACTATCCCACAAAAATCACCTAATCAATATTAACTAATATTTTATTATGTACAAGATACTCTAAGGAACACAAATTACACTAAGACTTCCAAGGTTTCAAATAAGATATGATATGACACATGAGTGCTAGAAAGATCAGAGAAGGGGGAGAGAAAGCTTTTCATATTTTTCTATTTAGATCACAAAATTAGAGCTGTTTTCTTATGGCAACAAAATCTTTACAAGATTGAGTTAAAACATTTCATGAAAAGGAAGTTAAGAAAAAATCTATCCCTTGGCAGATTGGACATCATAAACTACTCATCAAAATTAATAGTCATAATACCATTTAATAGAAAAATTAAACAGTGATAAATTTAGGAAAATTGAACATGTATTAAATATCTACTATGCACAAAATCTACTCTATATACTAAAAATACAAGTCAAAATTGAAATAGCAATTTAAACGTATTATTACTATCATTATGGCTCAAAATTATTTGCAGCTTATTGTAGGGGAGATCAAGGATTATATTTGTATATTTCATAAACTTTAAAAAAAAACAAAATCACTTTTCAAAGATTAATTCTTTTAGGATGACCTAATTTCAGATAAATAACAAAACTTAAATGGTTTGTAAACAATTGGATATGGTTTAACAGTAAGTTGTTTGTTTATTGTTGTGGTTATTTTAAATGTCAGTAAAATTACATTTAGTGACAAACATAAAACGGCATTAATTTCCAATTTTCCAGAAACAAAATGGAGAAGAAACATGAAAAAAAAACCTCTTGAAGCTTATAATGTCACCAAATGCAAGAGTAGAGAAGTATAAATATCCATGATGATATATTCCAGGGACAATGCATCATTTAATAATGTCAATATTTCCAGAAAAGGATAAAACATTTTATTTATTTAGCTATTTTTCTCATATGATAGAATAAAATTATTCAGTGTTAAAATGTGTATCATGATGTACTACTAAACTTCTAACTCAATAACTGTAAGATTCAGTAATGTTCCTTATGCTGGATATAGTATCACCTAGATCATCTAACCAACTTTGATCTGAAGGGAACAGTAAAAAGACTATGGCAATTGAAATTAAAGGAAATGAGTTCAAATCTTAGCTATGAAATGTATTTATTGCCTTTGTGATATAGAAAAATTACTTACTTCTAAATGCCCTCACTTTTTTCCACCGTAAAGGGGATAGGCTAAGCTAAAACTTTGTGATTACTAAGGTCCCTTCTAGTTCCAAATCTTCTCTTCTCTTAATTCTTCATTTTAAACATCAGGAAATGGGGCCCAGAGATTTTTAAGTGACTTGTCCAGACACATATCATAGGTGATAAAATGGATCTAGAAATCTAAATGAGTACTTGCTATTCAGGGATCTTTATTTTTATTGACTCCTTAATTTTAGCTTGAAGAATTTGTCAACATAATAGTTCAAAAAGTGTTTTCTTTGTAATATGCTCCCTACCAAAATAAACATAAAGCTATGCTTAACTTTCTTGATAGTTTGTTTTTTTATAAAATATAAAATAACATGAAAATACAGAAATATAAACCAGCACTATTATTTATTTGAATTTCTTTGATTAAAGCAGCTCGAGGCAACTTGGGATTCCCATTCTATTACATCAATTTGTCAATTGATAATTAGTCTTACTCATGGAGATAGGATTCCTTTGTCTATTACAACACATACATGGGAAGGAAGGGAGGAAGGAGGAGAATGAAACATTTCAGTCTCAAGCTGATTTTAAGTGCTACAAGCATGTGTTTTGCTATGACTTTTTTTATGAGAGGAGTAGAAGATGGTAGGAAAGTTAGAGGGTACAGAGCTGCTCAATACGTCCTTGTTTATTTGATATGCATATTATAGTTACTGATACTTCCTGCATTATTCTAAGGAGATTTGGATTTTCCGGATTCCAGAGCTTCAATAAAAGTCATAAAATATCCATTAATTTAATTCATACCTTAAAGCTTCAATAGTCTCATATACAACTTTCAAACATTTTACATCATTCACATCCCAATAGGAAGTACACATCATTCTGATTGAATAGGAGAAGTGAGGCTGGCCATCATAGAAACTTTTAACAGTTTTTTTAATTTTCTTTTACTTTTAGGTTGAATTCATTTTCTGTTAAAACCATCTCCTTCCCTACTCATGCACTGTTTGCCTACCTCTTCTTATATACCAAAGCAACTTGCAAAATTTGTTCTTTCCCTTTGAGACATATCTTATACCTTTCTGGCTTTCCTGATGTAGCCTGATTTCTTGATTTTCAATCCATCATTCATTCTGCTGCCTGACTAGTCTTTATGAAACAGTTCTTTTATGCTTTCATTAACCAGTTCAAGAACTTATAGAGCCATATTAGATAAGTTCAAAACTCCAAGTCTCAAGGTACCTTATCATGTGTTTCCATACTTCCTGATCAATTCTTTGCTATTAATTTTTGAATATACACCATCTAATGCAATCACATCCCATGCCCATTTCCACAGTAACACCTTAGATTATGCTGTTTAGTCTACCTGAAGGCCACCTAGCTTCCTCTTCAACTATCCAAATCCTACCTATCCCTCAAAATCTCAATTAACATCAGACCTCTTTCATATAATCTACCATTACTGCAGCAGCTCACAATGATCTTTCCTTCCTAAATACTCCAACAGCATTCTTGTTGTCCCTATTTTTGCAGTACAAGAAGAGTAGAGAAGTAAAATCAAAAGCAAAACAATATGTAGAATCAGAATGCCTAAACAGGGATCAAAACTCTATCACTTATGATGACTCTAGAAAACTGAATTATTCAGTATGTTTTAGTTTCATCATCTATAGAATGGCAATAACACTTGAATTAGCTGTAATTAGCTGTTTCATAAGGTTGTCATAAAGAAGTTTGTAAATGATAAAATATTATATAAATGTTAGCTATTATTAACATTGCTTTGCACTTCGTATCATTGTTTAGGATTTACTTTCAGCACTGACATGTGCTAATCATGTTTTCCTAATTAAATTTGTAAATTCTTTTTTTTTTTTTTTTTTTTTGGCTGAGGCAATTGGAGTTAAGTGCCTTGTTCAGGATCACACAGCTAGGAAGTGTTAAGTGTCTGAGATCAAATTTGAACTCAGGTCTTCCTGACTTCAGGGCTGGTACACCACTTAGCTGCCCCTAAAATTGTAAATTCTTTAAAGAAAGGAATGTTTTTTATTTCTCCTATTATAATTAGCCCAACTTGCAGGTTGTATATCCAACAAATAGTTCAACTTCTGATATATCTAGATGTATATATGATATACTTTTATATTATTCTTGACGTAGAATGCCACAGTGGACAGAACACTAGGCTTGGAATCAGGAACACTATATTTTCATGAGTTCATATCTGACCTCAGACACTTACTAGCTCTAGGACCTCAGGTAAGTCACTTAATCTTGTATACTTATCTATAAAATGAGCTGGAAAAGCAAATGGTAAACGACTTCAGTATCTTTGCCAAGAAACCTCTAAATGGGGTTACAAAGGGACAGGCACAAAAACAACAACAATTTAGAAGGGCAAATATTTAAATTTAGTCTTTAATCAGAAGAAAAAGAAGCATGTAACAGCTGTAAAAGAAACAACCAACATATTTATAATTAACTGTTAAAGTGACCCACAAGGATTTATTGTTATTCCTAAATACTAAAATATTATTTGCATAATAGTCATAAGCAAGAGTGGAACTGTAAAAGCTCATTTTGCAGGTAATTATTGCAACTTGATAGGCATAAAGGGTTTGGGAATGGAATGAGTGTAGTTGTAAAACAAACAGGACTTAGGTATTTATTAAGTGTACTTCATTTGTTTTCTTTGTCCCCACTCTCACTATGAGTATTGCCAGGAATTTATCATTCTCTTGCTATTTCTTGAATTAAAACAGCTCCTTATATAGTTTCCCATCTAGGAAGTATATTTCACTAAAAATGGCCTTGGCATTCATTTACTTTGTGTCTCTGTTCCTGTTTTTCTGAGTACAGTCTCACACCCAAACTTCCCTTAGCACTTAGGGCCTCCTTATCCTGGAATATCCAATTTTCCCTATAATCTTCTCACCCTGGGATAGCTTTCTTCCATGGCAGTTCTTTTTATCCACTGCTGAGTTTCTCATTTAACCTCCATTTTTAGGAGGGTCAAGGCTAGCCAGCCTTCAGTCCCCTTCATTCTGGCTCTGCTTTTGACTCTCTGGATTTAGCCATTAGTTCTCTGCTAACATCTCAGCCTTTTCTTCATAATGGGGGCCTCCTCATTCTAAAACATCCATCCACCAAGCCAGTACCATTTGTCAGTTCTTTTCTTCCACTGATATCATGCTCCTGACAGGTATTTTTTTCCACCCATCCTCTACTTCCACTTTTCATCCTCTTTTTTATACATTTCCCCACCCATTAGAATATGTTCCTTAAGGGAAAAATATCTTTCCTTTTGCTTTTATTTATAGAAATACTGAATAAAATATCTGTTGCCTGTTTGCTTGCTTTAGGTGTTAGCCTTTTCTCTCTAACTTACTTCCCCTCTATCACGACTCATTCATCTAATGCGCCACTCCTATTGGAGACAAATCAGAAAAAGTAGTTATTAATTATTATCTACAAAGTCAATAAAATTGGGTTTGTATCCCTTCTGACATATTATAACATGACCTTCAGCAAATTTCTTAAGGTTTTAATACTCTAAACAACTCCCTAATATGAGGATTTTTAAACTTCTTGTTTGTTTGTTTCACAGATCTTTCCATAATGTATACTTTTTTCAGAATAATGTTTTTGAAAGCATAGAATAAAAAGTAGACTCACATAGGAAACCAGTCATAATGAAATTTTTGTTAACATTAAGTCATTTTTTCTGTCATATATGATTCTTCATGACCTCTTTTGTGATTTTCTTGGCAAAGATACTGGAGTATTTTGCCATTTCCTTTTCCATTTTATTTTACAGATAAGGAAACTGAGTCAAACAAGGTTAAGTGATTTGCCCAGAGTCACAGAGATAGTAAGTGGCTAAGATCAGATTTGAGTATGAGTCTTCCTAACTTCGGCATGACACTGTATCCATTGTGGCACCTAGCTGATCTATATTGAATTAGATTAATCAAAATATTAAAAAAAAACAATTGCACACTCCCAAATTAAGAACTCCTGTTTTATTTTAAAAAGTACATGAATAGTATTTATATAATTCTTTAAGCATTTTCTTTACATTTTGTCATTTGATCCTGGGATCAATCTTATGAAATTGGGGCTACTTTCCTCTTTTTCCAGATGAAGAAACAGACATGAGTTTAAGTGATTTGCCCAGGATTACAATGTTCATAAGTATCTGACACAGGATTCAATTGTAGGCCTTCCTGACTCCAAGTCCCAGCATCTCCTTTGTCACTTAGCTTTAAGACTATACATTTCAGAGATAACATCTGGATTGTAATAGGACTTTCCTCACTAAGGAGTTCCCTATCTTGGTGAAATCATGTCACTTTTCTATTCCTATGACTTCAAGTAATAAGTGGTCTAAAAGTATACAAATGTATGTGAAGTCTAGGGTGTCTTTGTGTCCCCCTAGGCTGATCTTATCATTACCACTCCAATCCTGGCTCAGTGAGAAACTGAAGTATGGAAACATTCTGAAGAAGTTTCTTAGAGAATAAATCATGGGATTATCTGTGAACTGCATTACATAAAATTAATTGTTTCTAAATATCATAAGATTTGCTTTGTAGCCTAAATCTAAATGAGATTGAATCAATGTCAGTACAAACATCAGCATGTTTTTTGACTGATATATTTATAAATTACATTTTAGAACCAACAAATATACACATATTCTTTGTCAGCAAATATTTGAAAGTTTAGGCTAATTCCAATCCAAGTGGTAACTCTCATTTGGGTAACTTTCAAATGAAACCTCAGACTCACCCAGAATTGAGTGACAGAGGCCTGACTTACAAGAGGAAAAGCTATTCAGTCAAGACATACCATTAGTAAGATCTGGTTATGTTTGAGAGGAATTCATCATTACTGTCAGATCAGTAGCAATAAGGAGTCTTTGGATTCAGTTGCAAGACTTTCCTACAAATATCAAATATTCTCTTTGAATCTTAAAAATGCAAGAGCAATGTATATCTCCAATCTATTTAAATAGTTTTATTACTTCGATGTCAATCCATCCACTGCTGCAAATCATAATTGTTTTGCAGTAACAGTGGTCATAATAATAATGCATATTTTTTTTCAGTTTTGTAGATACCTTTTGTTTTTTGCACCTGGTGATTTCCTGACTTTATTCCAATAAAAATCCTGCATCATAACAATGAAATAGATTTAAGCATAACCCACGTAGAAAGAGAGGAAATTTGAGTGTGCTCAATATTGATGTTTTGAGCAAGGTGGAATAGGGAAGAATTAATTTTTTAAAAGCAACATTTAAGCTCAATGTTGAAAAAAGTCAGGGTTTTTAAGAGATGTAAGTGAGAAGTAAAAAACATTCCAAGCTTGAGGGATGGTCAAAGAAAGGGCACAGAAATAGGAGGTGGAATATCATATGTGAGAGAAAAAAAAACAGTTCAACTAGATTGAAGAGTACAGGAAGTAGATGATGTAAAATCATTTGGGAAAGATGGATTGGAGGAAGGATAGGGAGAGCTTTAAAAGCCAAATCAAGTAGTTTATATTTTATTATAAAAGTGTAGCAGCATGTCAAAAAATTTTCATTCTGTTTTTCTAAAATCATTTTTAACCCTTTTCAGAATTATCTCCTTAAAAAGGTGTATAGAAGTAGAGGACAAAATACCTTTTTTAAGAAAACTGGTGAAAATAAAATTTAGGGCAAAATTATCTATTTCCTGTTTTGATTAAAACAATTGGTCTGTAACCCATCAAAGGAAATTACCCTTTTTTTTCTATTCAGAATTAAGATATTGGTCCAAAGAGAAAAAATCTTTCCTCAAAGGAAATCTTCCTACAAGGAAGTGAGTAGTTCTAATTGAAGATTAGACAACTACTCTTAGTGATTTGTTCTATAAGATTAACCTGAAACTATAATATGTTGCAGAGTTTTTTTAAGCTTCCTATTAATATTGACAGCTCTTTTGGAGTAAAAGCATATGAGAAATTATGGAGAAACTATAACATTTCAACATTTATTTAAATTAAATAATGTTAAATACTTTTATAAAAGTGTTTCTGTAAGATGTATACCTAGATTTCAAAGTGGAGTTTACTATATATTTTTTCCACTGGTAGAGACAATAGGAAGCTAATACTACATCTTAGTGAATATGAAAGTGACATAGTCAAACCTGCACTTAAGTGCAAAACAATTCTGAAGCTCTGTGAAATGGGAATTGCAGTAAGAAGAGACATATGGCATGAGAATAAGTTAGAAGATTAATGCAGTAGTCTCTGCTGAAGGTAGGACCTGGATTGTATGAAGAATATTAGTGGAAATAATTGTATAATTTATGTTATAATTGTGAGTAGAATGGTTTGGATTGACTCTATTATGCTACCTTGAATGACATCTGTATTGGCAGAATCATTTGTAACATGGCAGCTAGATAGTACCTGTAAAGGGTAGTATGCCAGACTTAGATCTGACTTCAAATCTATTATTTTTGATACTCTGGCCAAAATACTTGATCAGCCTTAGTTTCTTCATCTGTAAAATGGGGGTAACAATAGCTCCTACATCATAGAGTTATTGTAGGGCTCGAATGAGATAACATATAAATAGCTATATAAATACCAACTAAAAATTTAAAGGTGAATAAGAACACATAAAAAAAGGAAATATGTATGTACTTAAGGGTTTTTGTTGTTGTTGCTGTTGTTGTTGTTTTAATAATTAAATTCTTTCAGAATGTCACTCATAGTGAAAAATGAGAGGACTTGACAAAGGAAAACTCCAAAATTGATCAGTGCTTACCAGGGACATTGTCATGAGTGACTGATGAAGGCTCATTTTATGAATTTAATTATACCCAATCTGTTCTGATATGTGTTTATGCAGCTGCTACTTCAATAAGGGTCTTATTCACCCAAATAGATCTACTCTTTTTGTAATGGTTCTTTGAGGCACAGTGTGAGTATTTGGATATAGCATATCAAAAAACAAAAAAACAAAAAACACAAAACAAAAAAATAATTATCTTGTTAAGAGGATTCAATAAAACTGCAGCTGGATAGATGTTCACTCACTGCTAGTTTTAGACCATGGCCTCCATTCAATTGCACCTTGATTAAGCTGATTCTAAAACCATTCTGGTGCTTGCAGGGGTCTCAACAGGCACCTTTTTAAAGAATCAGCATTCTTTGATGGAGATAATTCTATGCAAATAGAGAGGCTTCCTGCCTGGAAAAAAAAATTGTTTGATTTTAGCCACCAGAGGGCACTAGAGAAGATCAAGACAAAATACCCCTTTTTTTTTTAAAGCAAATATACAATTGCTACAAAACATTTTGCATAATGCTATTTAAATTAAAAAAATAAGCTATATATAAAATTAACATGACTAGCAAAGAATCTTATTAATGCTGGGCACAAAGGTGTTTAATAAATACATACTGATTCAATAAATAACACATCTTTTATCCAATCCTTAATTGAGCTTTTCTTTATTAATTTGTTAATAGAGAGAAGGAATAAGGCTGGTGTTTTTATTTTTTTAATAATTCAAATACACTGCGATACACCCCCAAAAAACTGTTATTATAAATTACAAATTTTCATTATCAGAGTTTATCTAAATTTTTATGTAATGATCCGAATCTCTATTCTATAGAAATATTTTTATTATCATAATGTTACAATGAAATATTTTTTTGAGTAACATACAAGTTCACGATCTGCTGGATCTTATTATTTGACTTACTTCTACACTCTCTAGCTGTGCAAGCAATGTACCCTAACTCCCTCTGGGCTTTGTTAAATCCTCCCAGCAGTTAAGTATTGTAGATCCTTTCTACCTTGCAGCTGAACCCTAAGTATTTTCAACTTCACTTAAAAATTGAAATTCTTTAGAGGAGGGTTGGTCTGGCTTTTCTGGTTGCATTCTCTAGGCCTGAAACAATGCTTTGCACTCAGTGGACATATTTAATTAATGGTTTTTAATTTATTCATTTGTTCATTGAAGGAAATAGAAGATAAAAGTTTTAGATCCCTTCATAGAAAAGAAAAAAAAAACTGGAATATTTAAGATTTATAAATTTTGTATAACTATATAGTTAGATTATGTATATTCTTAACATAGACTTCTTATCCATAAAAATATAAATACATTCAGTCTTTCCTTTAAAAAAAATTAACAGAACAAAATAATGATAATATATCAAAAAAAGAAAATGATATATGATCATTATTCTGTTCTGTTAATCATATTGAACAATAAAACTCAAAACATCTACTATTATAGTTTGTCTTCCAGATTTTACCTATCTGAGAAGAGCTACAGTATTCACTTTTCCTTTTAGATTCATACATTAGCATTTTAAACCCTAACTATATATGTGCATATTATATGAAAGTTATATTT
>JAJPUD010019851.1:0-25776 GCA_023553655.1 Myrmecobius fasciatus
TTACCTGGAAGATTGCATGAAGAATCTCAAAAGAGAGCTAGAAGAAGTATGGGGAAATAAATTGAGATCAGTGCAACAGAGATATCAAAAACTGGAAAATAGGACTGGTGAATTGGAAAAAGAAATAATGCAATGAAAAACAACATTGGTGAATTGGAAAAAATCCCCAATTCACTGGAAAATAAAAATGGCGAATTGGAAAAAGACAACAATTCACTGAAAAACAAAATTGGTGAATTGTAAAAAGACAACAATTCACTGAAAAACAAAATTGGTGAATTGGAAAAAGACAACAATTTACTGAAAAATAAAACTGGCAAAATGGAAAAAGAATGCATTGAATCAAGAAATTCAATTGGCCAGCTACAAAAGGAGCTAAAAAAGATAACTGAAGGAAATAATACTTTAAAAATTAAAATTGAACAAATAGAAGTAAATGACTCAATAAGACTTCAAGGATCAGTCAAACAAAAACAAAAAAAAAAATAAAAAAAAGAAGAAAATATGAAATATCTACTAAGAAAAACAACTGACTAGGAAAACAGATCCAGGAGAGGATTATCGGACTCCCTGAAAGCCACGATAATAAAAAGAACCTGGATGTTATCTTCCAGGAAATCATGAAAGAGAATTGCCCTGATGTTTTAGAATCAGAAGGCAAAATTGGCATTGAAAGAATACACCAAGCACCTCCTGAAAGAGACTCCAAAATTAAAACCCCAAAGAATATAGTGGCCAAATTTCAGGACTATCACACCAAGGAAAGGATATTGCAAGCAGCTAGAAAGAAACAGTTCAAATACCAAGGAACTGTAATTAGAATTACACAAGATCTGTCAGCTTCCACATTAAAGGATCAAAGGGCCTGGAATCAGATATTCTGAAAGGAAAACGAACTTGGATTACAGCCAAGAATAAGTTATCCAGCTAGAATGAGCATCATCTTCCAGGGAAGAAGATAGTCATTCAATGATACAGGAAAATTTCACCTATTTCTAATGAAAAGACCAGATCTGAACAAAAAATTTGACCTCCAAGTAGAGAACTCAAGAGAAGCATAAAAAGGTAAAAAGGAAAGAACTCTTGAGAACAATATTTCTACTATAAGTATCCTTAAAGAATGGGGGTATAATTTGATTTTTCTTTGATAATAATGGAAAAGAAATTAGAGGTGGAAGGGATACCATACTGAAAAAGAAAAAGGGGGGGGAGGAGGCAAAATAAAGTGAAAATAAAGGAGGTAAAATAAGCAAAATCTCATAAAGAGACATAGAAGATCTAATATAATTGAGGGAAAGAAGGGAGGGTGATGAGTTTTGTGTAAACCTTACTCTCATTAGATTGGACTCTAAGAGAGTACATCAGACACATTTGGCTTCAAAGAAAGGCCTGACCCTCCTTGTGGGAAGGTGGAAGGGAAAGGAGAAAAGGAAAGGGATAAACTAATAGAAGGATTAGGGGAAAGGTATAAAGGGGAGGGAGGGACTCTAAAGGGGGGAGGAATATTGGTGGGAGGTGGTCATCAAAAACAAAGTACTGGGGAGGGGGAAAGGGAGAGAGGGGAAAGGGAAGAGAAAATTACAACTCTGGATAAATAAGATGGCAGGGAATACAGATATAGTTATTTTAACTGTGAATGTGAATGGGATGAACTCTCCCATAAAACGGAAGCGGGTAGCAGACTGGATTAAAAGCCAAAAATCTTACAATATGTTGCTTTTAAGAAACACATCTAAAACATAGAGATGCATACAGAGTGAAGGTAAAGGGCTGGAGCAGAATCTTCTATGCTTCAGGAGAACAAAGAAAAGTAGGGGTACCAATCCTTATCTGGGATCAAGTAAAAACAAAAATAGATCTAATTAAAAGAGATAAGGAAGGAAACTATATTTTACTAAAGGGTACCATAGACAATGAAATGGTATCAATACTAAACATATATGCACCAAGTGGTATAGCATCCAAATTCCTAGAGGAGAAACTAACAGAGATGCAAGGAGAAATAGACAGTACAACTATACTAGTGGGGGATCTCAACCTTACTTTCTCAGATAAATCAAATCACAAAATCAATAAGAAAGAAGTTAGGGAGGTAAACAAAAGGCTAGAAAAGTTAGGTACGATAGATCTCTGGAGGAAATTGAATGGTGATAGAAGGAATATACTTTTTTCTCAGGGGTTCATGGAACTTATACGAAAATTGATCATGTGTTAGGGCAGAATTAAATGCAGAAAAGCAGAAATAGTAAATGCATCTTTCTCAGATCATGATGCAATAAAACTCACATATAATATAAGGCCAGGAGAAATTAGACCACAAGTTAATTGGAAATTAAATAATCTAATCCTGAAGAATGAATGGGTGAAAGAGCAAATTATAGACACAATTGAAAATTTCATCCAGGAGAATGACAATAATGAGACAACATACCAAAATTTGTGGGACATGGCTAAAGCGGTTATAAGGGGTAATTTTATATCTCTAGATGCTTACTTGCATAAAACAGAGAAAGAGAAGATCAATGAACTGGGCTTATAGTTAAAAAAGCTAGAAAAAGACCAAATTAAAAACCCTCAATTAAATACCAAATTGGAAATTCTGAAAATTAAAGGGGAGATCAATAAAATTGAAAATAAGAAAACTATCAAATTAATAAATAAAACTAAGATTTAGGTTTATGAAAAACCCAACAAAATAGATAAGCCTTTAGTTAATTTGATTAGAAAAAGGAAAGAGGAAAATCAAATTGTTAGTCTCAAAAATGATAAGGGAGAACTTTCCTCCAATGAAAAGGAAATTAGAGTAATAATTAGGAGTTTCTTTGCCCAATTTTATGCCAATAAATTTGATAATGTAAATGAAATGGAGGAATACCTACAAAAATATAGATTGCCAAGGTTAACAGAAGAGGAAATAAATTATTTAAATAGCCCTATTTTGGAAAAAGAAATAGAACAAGCTATTAATTAACTCCCTAAGAAAAAAATCTCCAGGGCCAGATGGATTTACATGTGAATTTTACCAAACATTCAAAGAATAATTAATCCCAATACTATATAAACTATTTGAAAAAATAGGGAAAGAAGGTGTACTACCAAATTCCTTCTATGACACAGATATGGTGCTGATAGCTAAACCAGGTTGGGAGAAAAGTGAGAAAGAAAACTATAGACCCATTTCCCTAATGAATATTGTTGCAAAACTTTTAAATAAGATTCTAGCAACGAGATTACAGAAAGTCATCCCCAGGATAATACACCATGACCAAGTAGGATTTATACCAGGAATGCAGGGCTGGTTCAATATTAGGAAAACTATTAGCATAATCAATCATATTAATAACCAAATTAATAAAAAACCATATGATTATCTCCATAGATGCAGAAAAAGCCTTTGATAAAATCCAACACCCATTCCTATTAAAAACACTGGAGAGTATAGGAATAAATGGGCTTTTCCTTAAAATGATTAGTAGTATCTACTTAAAACCTTCAGCAAGCATCATATGTAATGGAGTCAAACTAGAACCATTCCCAATAAGATCAGGAGTGAAACAAGGCTGCCCACTGTCACTATTATTATTTAATATTATCTTAGAAATGTTAGCTTTGGCAGTAAAAGAAGAAAAAGAGATTAAAGGAATTAGAGTAGGTAATGAGGAAACCAAATTATCACTCTTTGAAGATGACAAGAGGATATACGTAGAGAACCCTAAAGACTCAACTAAAAAACTACTAGAAACAATTTGCAACTTTAGCAAAGGTGCAGGATACAAAATAAATCCACATAAGTCATCAGCATTTTTATATATTACCAATAAAGTTCAACAGCTAGAGATACAAAAAGAAATTCCATTCAAAATAACTGTTGATATTTGGGAATTTATCTGCCAAGGGAAAATCAGGAACTATATGAACTAAACTACAAAACACTCTCCACACAAATAAAATCAGACCTAGTCAATTGGAAAAACTTAAAATGTTCATGGGTAGGCCGAGCGAATATAATAAAAATGACGATACTACCCAAACTAATTTACTTATTTAGTGCCATACCAATCAAACTCCCAAGAAATTATCTTACAGATCTAGGAAAAAATAGTAGCAAAATTCATTTGGAAGAACAAAAGGTCAAGAGTTTCAAGAGAATTAATGATAAAAATGATGGTGGACTTGCTGTACCAGATCTAAAACTATATTACAAAGCAGCGGTCATCAAAACCATTTGGTACTGGCTAAGAAATAGAGTAGTCGATCAGTGGAATAGGATGGAATCACAAGACAAACTAGGCAATAACTATAGCAATTTAGTCTTTGATAAACCCAAAGACCCCAGCTTCTGGGATAAGTACTCACTATTTGACAAAAACTGCTGGGAAAACTGGAAACTAGTGTGGAAGAAATTAGGGCTTGACCCACATCTAACACCACATACCAAGATAAGATCTAAATGGGTTCATGATCTGGATATAAAGAGTGATACTATAAGCAAATTAGAGGAACATAGGATTGTTTACCTCTCAGACCTATGGAGATGGAATAAATTTATGTCCAAAGAAGAACTGGATCTCCTAATTGAAAACCAGATAGATAACTTTGACTATATTAAGTTAAAAAGTTTTTGTACAAACAAAAAAACGTTCTATGCTTTAGTTAAAATACTGGAAAATATTTCTTAACATCCTTGACTCCTACCTTAAAAGGGGAAGAAACCTAACTTTTTTCTGTGAACATGAGCTCTGGTCAAGCTGGAGGCAACAGTTAGCTAATTAAAATTAAAGAGCTGTTAAAATGATATTTTAGCAGATTCTCAAAATTTTGAAAGCAATGATTAAAGAGTTCTCCATTTTAAGATTGAAAGGAAAAAAAACCCTAAAACACTAGGGATAATTCTAAGAATTTACCCCATTCTGAAAGAAGGAAGTGAAAAACAAAAAGAAAAATTAGATAAATAGCAAGCACTTTTTCCTTCCTTGACTCTTATCTTGTCTGAAGTCCCCTTTTGCTCCATTGAGAAAGTACCCCAGAAGGTATTATGGAACCCTCTATACAACTCTGATCACTCAGCAGGCTCCCCTCCCCAGAATCCTGAGTGCATCTCAGCTATAGAGATTGCTAACAAGATGGATATAGCCCAAGTTCCTCTGTTTGAAAACACCTCTTATCTCAGATCAGATTAAGAGAATGCTAAAGAACTGCACAAAAACTTAGATCTTGTCTCACCTGCAGAAATGGGGGAAGTTGTAACAGCAGTGGGTACCCCACACAATGTAACCCAAACATTACCTCAACCAATCTTGGGAGAATAGAGATGGAGTGTGAGTAAGGTCTCATGGTCAGCATTCCCTGAACCCTGATACTTGAAACTACCACATCAAAGGGAGATCCTGGCATCAGTCACCCAAAGCTTCAAGAGGTTTTGTTCAGCAACTGCCTGGGAAGAATCCAGGTGCCTCTAAAAGCATTAAACAGGCTAGTGCTAGCTGAGAAAGCTAGGCAGACTCTGCATTTGGTAAGCCATCTGTTTCAGTTGTAGATGTGTTTTGGTTATGTAATTTATGGAAAATTATTTTATCTCTGCCCTGCTTTCTGATTTGTGAAGAGAAATAATGATTATTGTTGTGAAGATTATATAAATGCAAAAGTTCTTAGCATAAAATAAATGCTATATGAATGTTAACTGCTTTATTGGATATAATTGCTTCATATTTGATAACTTTACATGGGTTTTTAGTTGTGACCAACATACAATGCCAATTTTGAGATAAATGATTTGTGTGTATGCAAAATAATTTGGAAGTAAATTCAATTAAATTAAGCAAAGTCAGCTAAATTAGCTGGCCTTCTTCCCAGGACTAGGAGGACAGTGCATGAAGGAAACAGAGTCTCTTTCTCATTCTTCCATCTTCCCTTCTTCCATGATGTAACAGGGATACATAGAGGAGGGGTGAGAGGGAGAGAAAGAAAATACACTCACTTCAGTAAAATTTGTTATTTGAGACATTATAGTAAAAGCAGTTTTAAAGGAATTGTAATCAATGCCCACTAATGGAATACGTAAATTGTAATATATTTGCAATGACAGCCTTAACAGAAAATTTAAGAGTTTGGGAATTTTAGGAAGGCAGAAAAACAGTTCACTGCTACTTTAAAAACTCTGGCAATGAACAGTCTGCTTTTGAGTTATCAAGAATCAGACTTCTGAGGACCCTGTCAGTAAAATTTGATATTTAGCCCTTTCCTGACGCATAAAAGACGAATGGTTTGTGTGAATGTGAAAACCAAATGGCAATTCAGTTTGTCTGAAACATTTAATTAGAATTTAGGGAATTTCATAAACCAGAGTTGTCAATAACTTCTAAAGTGGTATGTATGTTAAAATTAGAAATTTAACTGTAAGTTTTATGAGACCTCCATTCCTTTTTGCAATAGATTCTGTTCTATCTGAATTTTATGAATTATCAAGTTTTCTCCCTAAAACAAATATTTAAGGGAATAGAAACCCTTCTTGAAAACTTTCAAAACTGACAGAATAAACTGAAAAACTAAAAGAAGGTAGAAAGTTTACTTAGCCTTGCTAATTCCATTTTATAATGTTTTTTCAATGTAATTTAGGGAATTAGGTATTTCTACCTTTGCTAGAAAATTAAGAAGAACTTATAGCTAAGAATATTTGGCTATTACTCAGGAAAATTATAAAATTGTTAATTAAGTTACTCAGAGTTATTGTCTCATGTTAAACCTAAAATTGGTAATAACTGTATATGAATGGAATGGAGGAGGAATGGAGGAATGAAGTGAAAGCTTTATCATTTCATCTTCAAGAATGATGGTGTGCAGCACCTTTTTCTCTCTTCACAGAGTGGGAGAAGGTGTCAAACAGCACAGCCCATGGAAGCTGATAGTTGGGTTGGGCAAAAAAGCTCAGCTCCTTCTCTGGGGTCTCTGTCAACTCCCCTTAATTTGTAAACTTGCCATGTTTTCTTGAAATCATAACGGTAAGCAAGGTCATCAGCCCTGAGAAATGAGCCTATTTTGGATATATACTTCTTAAACAAAGAATGTGTTTACTAAGAATCTATAAGCTTGTTTAATGATTTATCCTTTATAGCAGAATGAGTTTAAACATATAAAAGATGCTTAAAAAAAATCTCCCATGTGTGTAAGCCCTGGTAAATTTTTTTTAAATAATATAACTAGACCTAAGGTGTGATTAGTAGAATTTGCTATTAGAGATAAAATCTTTTGGGACTGTAACTGATATTCTTTTGAGTTTTGAATTTGGGTATGATTGCCTGATGGATCATTAAGTCAGTAACCCACTATTTGAGAGAAATGCCATAAATTACTCAGAGGGATGCTTTCCTGAACAGTCATAGGCAGACATCTTACCTGGGCAAGAGCTGGGAGAACAACTTTAGCCTCTGCTCAAGGTTGTATCTTTCTGACTCAATTTCCCAGTTTTATTTCTTTGTTTTCTATCTGATTATTCCTTAATCTGGCTATGAGGGGGAGTTGTTACTGCATGCTTGGTTGTCCAATAGAGCTATGCTTTTTTCCTGTCATGTATGTACTCACAGGCTGAAGTCTGAAGGAGCATAACCTATTTTCACTGGTCACTCTAGGAGAAACAAATATTCAAGAAATAATTAACGTCTATCAGGCCTGCCCAGTTTGTACTGAAGTAAATCCTGAAAGGGCTGTTAAACCCTCCATCCTAAAGTCCATCTGGGTGAGGGGTATATAGCCAGGGAAGCTCTGACAGATAGATTTTATACTAGCCCTCACTCAGGGATTTCAAATTGTTTTTTTGATTTGTTTTCTTTTCTTTCTTTTTTTTTTTTGGATACTTTTGCTAATTGGGTAAAAGCCTTCCATTGTAAGACTGAAAAGCTTCAGAGTTTTGGTAAAGAAGATCTTGCCTCATTTGTGCTTGCCTAGCCTTCACTTCTCAAATATGCTAAGCTTTAACTAAAGCATTTAAGATTAATTATCATCTCCACCGTGCCTGCCATCCTCTCTACCCTATGCTTAACACTTTTAAACATTATGTTGCTTGCACCCTAGGCGAATTGAGTACTCTTTTTACTGTTTATAACGCCACTGTTCCAGCTGTTGCCCCTACTCCTTTGAGGAAACAAAAGCAGGGTTTGGGGGAAAATGTCCTTGGGATCCCAGGAAAAGCTGTCTAGGTGTGAGACATTCATGATAGCCTCATCTACCCCTCCAAGTCTTCTTTTGTATGGGGTTCCTGGTTATTGTTACTAGTAATCCCCATACTAATTCCACTTTTAATTATTCTTTTTTTGGCTAATATTTGGCCCCTACATGTTTAATCTATTTGTGAGAATTGTTACTTCCAGATTCTATGCCATGAACTTCCAACTACTTGGTTAACCTGAATATCACCTGATACCTGATTCTGACATTGAGCATTGGATTCTTCTGCCTCCATCAAGTCACATGTCTCCCCTCTCAGTCTGGACCCCACTAGGCAGGGCCAGTTCTATACCCATTATCATTCTGAAGCAGCTCCAAATGTTTCGTCCCTTTGCCCCAAATGAATTTGGGCTTCAATTGTTTGACGGGAATGATGGGAGTGCAGCTTCTAGGAGAAATATAGCAGTAATCCTGAGACTCCCAGACTTTAGGAGTGCTATTGTTCTAACAATCTGTTTATCAATGATCCTAAAGTCTCTTGGCTTTAGGAATACTATAATATATTTCTAGAAACTTTGCTGATTGCCAGATAACAATTTGTTGGTTGGTGATAACAAGTTTTCTGAAACAAATAGTGAGGTGCATACCAGACCACTACTCAGTTCTACCTCTGGGATATAAAATTAGCATATAAGTGACATGAAGAACCAGATCTGTATTTTCCTATAAATGTGTCTTTTTGCTCTTGGTTCTTTACTAAATCCTTTTGGAATGTAAGCTTCATTTGGTGTTACAATAGCAATAAGCTTTGCCCCTTGACTTGGAGATGGTTCAAGCCTGCAAATTTTTTTTGAGATATCTCATGACACTGATCTATGATCCAAACCTTTTGGGGTCTCCTTTTGAACCTCAACTGTTTAGTAATTATTTGGGAAGAGTGTAACAATTAGGGAATAATAAAGAGATTACATCAGTAAGAGTCAGTTAAGATTGGATAACAGGCTTGTAACAGATTTAGTCAATATTGTTCTGTGAATTTCTTCCATGTCACACTAGATTGTTTTGCTTTCTATCTTTGTAAAGTGTTTTCTAGCCATACTTCCCCCATCTTATACTAATGAAGATAATTTTATTTTGTTCATTTATTTATTTATTTATTTTGGTTTTCACTGAGGCAATTCGGGTTAAGTGACTTGCCCAGGGTCACACAGCTAGGGCATGTTAAGTGTCAGAGACCAGATTTGAACTCAGGTCCTCCTGACTTCAGGGCTCTTGCTCTATCCACTGTGCCACCTAGCTGCCCATGAAGGTAATTTTAAAGCAAATTAGAAGACTATACCTTATTCCTATCAAATTAACGTTACTATATTCAGTCCCATGCTGTAGGTTGTCAAGATATTTTTGAATTCTGATTTAGTCATCAATAATAGATCTAGCATTTCTATAACTCCTACAATATACCAGACACTGTGTTAAAATTTTTACAATCTTATTTGATCCTCCTAACAAACCTGGGAAGTAGGTGCTATTAGCTCCATTTTACAATAGAGGAATATAAGGCAAAAAAGGTAAGTGATTTTTGCCCAAAGTATCTAACCCGATGGAACTGAGATCTTCCCCAACTCCAGATTCAATGCTCTATCTACCTACTTCCAATTTAATTTGTCAGCTGGCCCCCTCTCATTTGTGTCTTCTGACAATCTAAAGTAAATTTAACCAAGTTTTTCAGGAAAAAAAAAGAAAACATTGTTTAACAAGCACCACAGTCCCTGGGTCATTCTACTGGAGACCTTTTTCCAAGTTTACATTTTCTTTCTTCATTTTCCGACTGTTCATGCCAACCAGTTACAAGTTGGCCTGATACATTTGTCATTTTGTATAGTGTAAAGATATTCCATAATATTAATATATTTTATACTATTTGTAGAACTTGCTCAGTCCTTTCTTCTCTTTATTTTTCCTTTGATGATTCTCTTTTGCTTTTCATTCTTTTGATTCTTAAGTGGGTATGTATGTGATGGGTGCTTGACCAACCCCCCTTTCCCAAATTAACTAATCAGAGACATCTTCAGGTATAAAGAGTATTTATTTCGTCCCTACAGGGAGAGGCCCAAACACATAGCTGGGAGCCATCCCAACTCCTGGCATGTGCCCCTGGAACCTGGCTAACCGGAAGTAACACCCATTTAAATAGGAAAAGACCCAAGCCTTTTCATTGGATAGACCAAAAGGATGTAACCATCCTTGACCAATGGTTACCAATGCTGTCCTCCCCTCACAGATCACATCATTTCCCATAACCTCCTGTCTGACCTTTTAGAGATCATATGACTTTCAAGGCCTGATCTCCCAGCTCTGGGAACAGGGATCATGGGACTCAATACTGAGAAATACTTCATCCAATCAGTCCCATTCGGGTATTTTAAAGCAGTAATCTTATCCTGTTCAAGAAATACAAAAGAAAATAGGTCTTCTTACTTGTTCTTAACTTGATGATTCTACTTATTTACCTTTCTTTAAAGTGTTTGAAAATGTAATGCTTTATTTTTATTTTATGGGAATCAATCAGTCATAGGTCTTTATTATAAAGTACCTACTGTGTGCCAGATACTGAAGAAGTAAAAACAAAAGTAAAACAATGGTTCCTGAACCCAAGCAGCGTAGGGCTCAAGAGACAAAGAAGATGTGAACAGAGTAGTCAAAAGGTGATTTGTGACTACTACCACTTAGGGGAATCATAAAAACAACTCACTTTAGAACATGGCCCTAGAGCTGAGCTTCAAAGTAAACTATGATTTCTAAGACACTGGTGAGGAAGAAGTCGATTCTAAGCATCAGGAATACTAAGTGCAAAGGTAAATATTGAAAGGAAATTTATTTGTTCAGGTTTTTGTCCTGATTAAAAAAAATAAGATTTGGTTTTTAATACTATGTAAAGGCAATAATACATTGGTGGACTAATCTCTAGAGCAAGGGATTCATGATGGTACCAGCTTTATTAATTATTTTCATAATGAGATAAAGACAATTGGGATAATTCCAAGTAGGCAAAAAGGGATAGGACATTGCATTTTAGCTCCTCCCTAATTGAAAGGTGCTGTCTAACAGGTAGGGGGTAACCTGATATGTGTTGGAAAGGGAAGGGGTAGACTGGCTAATACTTCCCCCAACCGAGTTTGGGGCAAGACTGATTGACAACCAGAATTAAGAAAAATGAGGTCACTGGGTCAGCATGATTTTCAATATACAGATATGGAAGAAGTGTTATATGGGAACAGAGGTGTGTTTACAAATGTTTAACAGCTAACTTTCAAAAAGAAATGCCATCTCTCTCACTCACAACTGCAACCTTTTTCTGTCCCATGTCAGGGAAGGATCAATGTCTTCCAGCTTTTATAGTCTGTGGGGATGATTAGATTGCATCAAGACCTGGAAGAAACTGAACATAAACCCACTGCAAGATCCTGAAACACAAGCCTGTCAGATTGTTTTTGCAAATCCTAGAGGATGATAGAAGTGAGGATGAATTCATGCATCCTTTTGTTTTCTCAAAAGGAATTTCCTTTGTTCCCTATTTCTGTCATAAAAAATTATTAAGCATTTACTATGTGCCAGGTATTCATAAATAGTGGGAAGAAATGAGTTATACTTTTGGGGAAAAAATTTATTGTAGCGTATTAATCCAACTGTGATTAAAGGTTGGCCCCCAGTAACTCTCTAAGAATAACAGAGATGGCTGCAAAGTATTTCTAATTCTCTCAGATCCAGGATCCAAACAAAGCATTTTTGTTTGGGATTACTATATATATGAAATCCTGAGGGATCCACCCTAAGCTTCAATTGGGTTACAATTATTCATAACTGGGGGCAGGTAGGTGACACATTAGATAGAACACCAGCCCTGAAGTCAGGAGAACCTGAGTTCAAATCTGCCTTTAGACACAACATATCCTAGCTGTGTGACCCTGGGCAAGTCACTTAATCCCAGTTGCCTGAGAAATAAATAAATAAAATTATTCATAACTATTTCAATCGACCTTGATTTCAGGCTGTCTTCTTAGCAAAAGTGCTGAATTTCATAGTGGGATACCCAGAGTTGCTATGAGGGAATTCTTTGTCAAAATCATATATAATGTAAATCTTTAAAAATTTGGGAAAAGAGAACCTATCTCTTTCTACTTTGCTCTCTGCTTAATAGCCAAATTTTTTTTTTTTCCTACGACTTCTCAGGTTTTGGAATATATAATCTGGTCAGAAGGTCTGAGTTCAAATCTAGCCTCAGACATTAAGTATTTATGACACAAAAAAAAGGCAAAAATATGGTTCTTTCCCATCAGGATCCCATATTCTAATTGAAGACAACAACAGTTAAATAGATACCAAGTACATACAGAGTTAATTAGAGGCAATTTGGAGGGTGAGAGCAGGAGAAAGGCCTATTGCAAAAGGTAATATTTGAGTTGTGATTTGGAAGAAGCAGGGATGCCAGATAGGAGGAAGACATGAAGAGTGAAAACATTCCAAGCAAAAGGAACAGCCAAAAGAAAGGAATTAGGAAATAGAAGATAGAATATCATGTTTGAGGAAGAGCAAGAAAGCTAGAGTTGCTGGATTGTAAACATGAAAGTGAATTAAAAGTTTTTTCTGTCTTATTTATATAGTTTTAATTACTACAAATATTGTATATATTTTTTTGCTTTGAATATGTTAGGCTATGTTAAATTATGTTAAATTATGTTAAAAATAACTATTCTTCATTTTTGTTGAAGACATGATCTCTGCACAACGCCTCTTAATAAAGCAATATTGTTTTTGTATGATCTTTTTCTAGGTCTTTCCTAACCATCTCAAGATATATATAATTGAATGCAAAGTAGCATGGAATAGTTGAAAGAACATTAGATTTGGGGTTAGTCATCCTGGTTACAAATCCTCCTTCTTTCTTTTATCTGTTTTATTTGAGTGAAGTTATTTCCCTTTCTTATTTGCAAAAATGAGGATTTAGGGCTACAATCTCTAATGTCCCATCCAATTATTAAATCTACTACTCTGGCAAGAAGGGACATTTAATTAGCTCTCTTACCTTTCTCCCTAGCAAGAAATACAAAATTCATCTTGTCCATATATGATTATCTTGTGGCAATAGAAAAAATAAAAACAATATATAATTTTCCCTTCCACCTCACAGAGTTGAGGGGCTTGGCACCCCTGAAATCTGGAAGATTTCTTAACATTTTTTGGCCCTCCTTTTGTAACAGGAAAGAAGCCTGATTTTTTTTTCTTTTTCTTTTATAGGATGTTTATTGTATCTTTTTAATGTACAATATTATAAATATATTTTATACATTTCCAAGTTTCTAAACTTTTTCTGTCTTTTGCCATCCTTCACATGGATTATTATGCAAAACTCTTTTAAAATTCCCATTTAATTTCTTATGTCAAATCTTGAAACTGCAATGAGGAAAGTCACAACATGGAAGGAATAACTGTGGTTCAAATCTTATAAGGTCCGTGAAGTATTCTTCTCATCTTCCACAATTGAGGGAAGCGATGTACCTAGTCCACAAGGTTGTCAAATATCTTATAGAGGGAATTTCTTTCTTGTATGGATTGTTAGTTGATTACTGACATCTTTTCAAACTTCACAATTCTGTGATTCTTAAATGAGATAATGAATTAAAAGCATTCTGCCAATATTAAACATCTTTATAAATGCCAGTTATTATTTTTTTAGAAATAAGAAAAAAATATCTTCATGACTTAACTCTGTAGCTCCAAGGGATATATTCTGTTTTTCAATCATGGCATCCAGACATTCCAGCTTGGTCTTGGAGAGGTAGCTGTTAGAAAGGAGATGGAATTTCTGTTATCTCTTGCTTTGACACATCATAGTTTTACTCTATTTGTGGACAGCCAGAATACAAATTTCTATACATATCTAGTCTGAACAACTTGTGTCTTCCCTTATTCCCTAAGAAAGGGATATAAAAGTATTAAGCTTGGGACAGTCATATTCAGACTAATATTCAAAAGCATTATTTTTAAAATCATAGTTCAGAAGTAAGGAAAAATAAATCCAGAGCAATGCATTCTTATTTCAACTATTTTTTCCCAGAAGGTAGGTTTTTTTTGTTTTTGTTTTTTTTGTTTGTTTGGGGTTTTTTTTTGTTTTTTTTTTTGTTTTGTTTTGTTTTAGAAGCATTATTCCTTGTAAATTTTTCCCTGTCAAAGACAGGTTTACTAACTGGAACTATTCTCTACAGACAAGATTCAAAACACGAGGGCTGTACAGAGGCATTACTCAAAGGAAAAAGTTTGTAGAAGATGCCATTTAAATTTGTAGATGTTAAAAACTACAATTACAAACATGCATAAGTCAAAACTTGGATCTGACTTATTATAATTGCCCTTTCAGATGTCTGGCTCTGAGCACTGAGAATTCTTCCACCATTTCCTCTACGTCTGACTATCATTACTAGTGAATATTCCAAAGAAAGAAAATTGGTAAGCTTCACAATCTTAATAAAAAAATAGACAAAAACAATGTTCTTTGAAACATGACAGGTTAAAATATCAGCATTTATCTATGGCTCTGATTCTAATCAGCATAGCACCTTGATTGCATGTTATAATGTTGATGGAATTTCCTTAATTATAGAATGCAGTTCAAAGTTAAATATTATTTGTAGTTTGGGAGGTAATTTTTTTCCCCTATGGACAGAAAGATTCAAGATAACTTTCAACTAGGCCCAGCATTAGCAACTTTTTTGTAGTTTAATATTCTTGGCAAATTTGGTAATCTTTAGTCAAGTTTTCCTGTGGCAGTTTTTGTTGTTGTTGTTGCTGTTGTTGTTTTTTGCTGAGGCAGTTGGGGTTAAGTGACTTGCCCAGGGTCACTTGCTAGGACGTGTAAATGTCTGAGACCAGATCTGAACTCTGGTCCTCCTGACTTCAGGGCTGGTACTCTATCCACTGTGTCATCTAACTGCCCCTCCTGTGGCAGTTCTGATAGTTATTTCAGATTATAATACTATCCTTCTATTTTTTATTTCTTATGGTATTAGTTATGTTCTTCACTTTGAAACCACTGCTCTCATATTCAGATTTTGTTGGAAATGAAACATGGTTAAATCTTCAGTTTCTAAAGTTTTGGGTCCTACATGACAGAAAAAACCAAAACTTTTATCAACAAGCCAAACACTGAACTTGACCATTCTCTATTCATTAAATACATATTTGTTAAGCTCCTTCTATATGTGGAACACTAGGGGAGATATAAATTTTAAAATAAATATCACCACCGCCCTCACAGAGTTTACAATCAAGTAAGGGAATAGAAGACTTTTCCTCCTCCTTCTAGTATGAGTAGTTATTCCCCTTGAACTTGAGTGTAAACAAATGAAATTTTTGTGGGTTTCTCATATATGATGAGTGACAATAGATCCATCTATAGCCCTTAACTATTCATAATTATCATTGTTACCCCTTTCTCTTGGCAAATTTAGAGGGATTCTATTTCAGGAAATGTGAAAAACAATAAGCTATCAAATAATTATGACGATTGGCCCAGCATTCAACAGGTTCACATTATTAGACCCAGGCAGCTGAAATGGGGAAGTTAGTTGATAACATACTTTTTAAATCTCATTGCACATTGAACCTTATTGATTCAAGATGTTAAAAATGTTATCTGGTGACTTTCTTGTGAGAGTCTTGAAGAAAGATGGTATTTCTTGAAGCATAAGTGTTGGTACTGTGAAAAGGTCAAGTCTGAAATAACATTTTCAAAGAAAACATCCAGGTATTCTTGAGTGAGAGAAATGGACCTTTTGTCATAGTGTACACTACTAGTCTAGATTCACATCGGGTGTCAACAATTAAAGACGAATTTGTCCTAAAAGAGGAAAAAATAAATTCAAGGCTCTCAAACTTTCCCTTGAATTTTTATAATAGTTCAACTCCCCAGTTAATGTAATAGACATGTAATTATTATTTTGATGGAATGAGTTAAGCTACAATTAGATACTCTTCACATACGATGACAGGAACAATTTTTTTCCCACATCTTTAGCATTTGCAAATAATTCTAGGTAGATTGAATGAGCCAAACAGTTTTGTTTAGTCAACCTGCTTTTATGAAGGAAGTCATAATAAATCAACTTCTCTCCTGCTGAGGACAGAGTACCTGAATGCCTGTAATAAACTCCAAGTTACAGACAAAGCATGAACATTTTTCATGTACCAGATCCTAGGGCAGTTCCCTTTCTTACTTCATGTTACTGGAAAACAGCACAGGGCAAACCTTGGAGATGAAGTAATAAAATAGGTTAGCCAAAATGGCTTTTTTTCTCTCTCTCTTTCTTTTTCCTGGCTTGCTTTAACTGATGTTTTTGTCACAGATGTTACTAATGACACATAAATCGCTGGAACCAATATGGAAAAAATTTTGCTCAAGAAATGTTATCCTCTTAGTTTCCATGCCAGGTATAAATTGATTCCATATAGTCTTGCCATCATTTTTGTTGACTCTGCTCCTTCCTACACAGAAATTGACCTGCTTGCATTGATATCTGAGGTCCTAGATCTATTCTGTGAGACAACTACTCTACACTGTTAATACTATGTTTTTCTTAAAGGGGACCAAAGGTTTTGAGTTTTGTTAATGCTGCTTAACTCTTTCGCTAGAGGTTGGGGAAGGAGTAATTCTACAGGGAAAAAATCATTTCTATGCTTTCTTTTTGTTCTAATGAGGCATTATATTTCAGCTGCCAAAAATAATTTGACTATTTAATGTCTGTCTTTGAAATCATCAAGGATTTAAATGTGCTACTAGTCATTTCTAAATGGTACCAATTGGTATAAAGCCAAAAAGCCCTGTTTGGTTTTCATTTGTAAATGTTTCTCTTGGTCTATACGCAAACTGATACTTCTTGCTCTTTGAATCCTTCTTATAATAAAATCGCCCCTAAATGCCTTTACTGAAAGTTAGACTGTGACTGACCCAATACTTTAACTAAACTTTAGCAACACAGTCCACTTCCAGAAATTCTCCATGCAATAGCCTCTTTTCTGATGATTCATATGTCTGGGAATCTTACTGGAAAATAAACTACTCAAACTTTTTAAAAATGGTTAATTTGGCAGTTTTACAATGTTGTATGTTTTTTTAAAAAGGTTGAAAGTAAGAGAGAAATGTGAAAATAAGTTGAGAAATATGTGGTGGATTCTAGAAAAATCACTATTTCCCTAGTCCTTACCTAAGTACCAAATGTATAAGGCAAAGTCATTATACCCCACCCCCTCCAACATCCCACCCCACCCCACCCCCACTGATGTCTGAAAGACTGAAATGATCTCAGTTTTTCCTTTGGTTCTTTGTCAGGGCCTATTCAGAAATGAGGTAGAAAACTTTAAGAGGCAAAGAGAAGTTGGATTATGAAGCCTCTCTTATGAAACAGTATCTTCCATCTCCTATACCAGCAGGTTTTCAAAAATGATTATATGCATGCATTAAAGCACTTGGAAGTGTTTGTACATATGTCACATAAACAATTTAAATAGAACCCTCTCATGATTCAGATTAGTGGGGAAAACAGTTATATTCATAAGCATTTGAATGATGTTACAAAAACCACTAACTGCAAAAGATTCCTCTTGTCCAAAAGATTCCTCTTGTCCGTTTCCTATGTAAGATATTTTACCATATCCCCAGCACAGCAATCTATGCTTTCAAGCTTCATTTTATTTCTCACTACCCTATCAGTCTTTTCTATATACATTAAATCAAAAGTCAGGGTCTGGACTTGTGAGGATCATAAAGTAAATGATTAATATCTGGAAGGGATCACTTAATCCAACTCCCTCATTTTATACGTGAAGAAACCTGGACTTAAAGATGTTAATGGATTTGTCCAATATCACAAAATAAGTGACAAGTGGGATTCAAATGCAGGTTCAAATTTAATGTCCTTTCCAGTGTTCCATCCACTTCAACAACAAGAACAAAATTAATCTATGATATACCATGTGATAGAATACATAATGCATAAGATATAAATGTTATATGTATATACATATATCTATCTATCTATCTATGTGTATATATATATGTATATATAAATGCAGCATATGGTAGATGGAATGTTTGATGAAAGGAAGACATGGAATTCCCATGCCTGGAATGTTATTTTATCTGATATGAATGCCACTCCAACTACTGACCTCCCTGGTTTCCAGTAAGTTCCAACTAAAATCCTACCTCCTACAGGAAGTCCTCTTAATATGAGTGCCTTCTTTATTGGTTTGGGCAAGTCATTTAGCTTTGAAAGGTCTTGGGCAATTCACTAGGACTTAGCAATTAAGTTATAGAGTCGTTATTCTCATATTGAAAAAAAAGCATCTGGAACTTTTAGAGTGGTAATTCCCTCCACTGATACAGAGTGCAACCTGTAGCAGCCCTTTTTGTAGTGGCAAGGAATTGGAAACTGAGTGGATGTCCATTAGTTGGAGAATGGCTGAATAAATTATGGTATATGAATGTTATGGAATATTATTCCATATTATATGCAATCAGATTTCAGAAAGGTCTGAAGAGACATATATGAACTGATGCTGAATGAAGTGAGTAGAGATAAGAGAACATTGTATACAGCAACAATAAGATTATGTGATGAACAATTCTGATGGACATGGCTCTTTTCAACAAAAAGGTGATTCAGGCCAGTTCCAATGGTTTTGTAATGAAGAGAGGACTATGGGGACTGAGTGTGGATCACAACATAACATTTTCACTTTTTTTGTTATTGTTTGCTTGCATTTTGTTTTCTTTCTCATTTTCCTTGTACAGCAAGATAATTCTGGAAATATGTATAGAAGAACTGCACATGTTTAACATATATTGGATTACTAGTCATCAAAGGGAGAAGGTAGAGGGGAAGGGAAAGAGAAAAAAATTGTTTTGGTTTTGCAAGGGTGGATATTGAAAATTATTTTTGCATTTTTGAAAATGAAAAGCTTTAATTTAAAAAAAAATCATTGATCTTGACCTCAAAGGCATCTTACAAGTCACATATTCCAGACTCTCCCCTTCATTTTAAAGATGAGGAAACTTAGATGCAGAGAAGGGAAAGTGATCCACTTTCAAGGTATTTATAGCAGATTTAGAAGCTAAACTCATATATTCTAATTCCGAATACAGTACTATCTCCCCTAAATCAAACAGTCTCTCATAAGTTTAATTCAGTTCAATAAGCATTTATTGATTCCCTGGATGTGAAATGTACTATGTTAAACATGGCAAAAAGTGCCAAAAAACAATCCCTGCCCTTAAAGAGCTTAAAAAGGGAGAGACAACACGCATATAAATATATACTAAGGAAACTACATAGAGGAAAATAAGATATAATTAACAGAGAAAAGACAATGAAATTAAGAGGGGTTAGAGAAATCTTCTTATCAGAGGTAGGGTTTTACTTGGAACTTAAAGGAAGCCAGGGAAGTCAGTAGTTGGAATGTAAGAGGCCTAGCATTTCAGGCATGGAGCACAACCAAAGAAAATGCTTAGAAATGAGAAATAGAGTTTCTGATTCTTTGGGACAGTTAGAAGACCAATGTCAGTGGATCGAAAAATAATCACTGGAGTAAGGTGTAAGAAAACTTTGAATTCCAAACAGAACATAAGTCCTAGGGAACTAGCATATAATATACAAAGTATTTGAACATATAGAGCATATGTGATTCTTTCATGATCATGCAGAAAGTATAAAAGATGGAATCTTGGCTCCAAGACTAATATTGTTCCTACTACATTAGGCTGCTTCATATATACAAATGCATTTACATATATATGCATTTAAAGAGTCCTACTCCCACCTCCATTAATGTAATCATTGTAAGAGCAAAATGAAATTTTAGTAACTTACTTTATCAGATGCAAAGTCTTCTTTGACTGAGTTAAAGAGTCTATCAATCTCCTAGAAGTCTCAGAAAGTTATAACAAAGCAGGTAAAAAGTTTTAAGAAAATTTTCTCCTACAACTACAAAATAATACATAAAAGATTCTTAATTTTTTATTTTATTTAACTGAAAGCAGTCTAGAGCTTTAAAGGTTATTGAAAAAAAAGTAACTTACACCATTCAGAGAATATCTTGTGATTGGTTGAGAGAATGAAGGGGAAAAGAAGCTAAAAAAAATCCAGTCCCTGGGCCTACGTATAAAAACGGTATATATAAAAAATTCAAAGTAGCCAAGTCAGAAGTGAAGAATTCCAAGTTTAGAAGTTCATTATTTTGGTAGTTGGAGCTACAAGTAAAAGAAAGAGATTCATTAGAAAGAATAAGAGAATAAGAAAGAATAGAAAGAGTTGAGAGGAAAGGGCATTTTCTCTCCTTCCCTTTTAACTCTCCATCAAGGGTCATGTCACTGGAAAGGCAGGATCAATAGAAGAAAACAATACTTCTAGATGGGAGCAGAGAGGTACACCATCGAAAGATGGACACAGAGAAATAGTTCCCTAAGGTGAGAAAAGGGAAGGAGGAAGGAGGAAGGAAGCAGCTTCAAAAAGTATGACTCCTAATGATGAAGAGGAGTTCCAGCTACGGACATATGAAAAATAATAGCACCAGAAATTATAAGTCATCTCTTTGCCACACAAGATATATTCTACTATCATTGTGCTCTAAGTTTGAGCCCCTTCTTTTCACTAGCACTACATGTATTTGTGGGAGACTGATGCTCAGGCTTTATTCCAATTATTCTTAGAATTCTACTGTTGTTTTTTAATCATATCCAATTCTTCATGATTCTATTTGGGATTTTCTTGACAAAAATACCAGAGTGAATTGCCATTTCCTTCTCCAGTTCAAACAGGGTTAAGTGACTTGCCCAGGATCACATAACTAGTAAGTGTCTGAAGCCATATTTGAATACTTTTCTTCCTGACTCCAGGCCTAGCACTTTATCCACTTAGTTATGTAGCTTCCCTGTTCTTAGTACAGACTTTAATTAATAACATTACTGAAAGCTAATTAAGTTTACTCATTTATAAGCTGCACACTAGTTGGGTTCATGATCTATAGTACTAGGAATAGCTACCCACAGGATTATCCCAAGAACTTCAAATTGTAGTTACCCTCTATGTACCTAATCAATGAATGCAAATTGTGGGAGTATCACTGGAGGGTGTATCATATATAAACATTCATGTATATTAATATATGAGTATATGTACACATATGTGGGATTTAAACCCAGATTTAAAATTTGGTTCCAAGACCAACATTCTTATTTATTGCCATAGGACAGCTTAATGTAGCAAATGTGTGGCCAGGAAGATTTTGATTAAATTCCATCTCTAATACTTTCCTAGGATTTGAAACCAGAGAACATGAGTTCAAATTGCAAACCTTACTTCCTATGGACCGGGTTGGGTGGATCTCAGTTTTCTCTTTTGTAAAATGAAGAAGTTAGACTAAATAACTGAAAGTCTCCTCTACTTCAAATCTATAATCCTGTGGTGTATGTATTGGAACCAGACCTGCAATTTTATTAAGAATCCCCATTGAAGAACCTCCTTCTACCAACATTGATCAAAACCTAACTTGCTCAGGATTTTTCTGACTTCGAGGCCAAACTTCTCCCTGTTATACACAAAGTATGCTTCTTAAGCAAAGAGAAATAATGACCTGCTCCGGTGAAGGGAGAACATTTACTAATTCTGTTTCTACCTACTCCATTGGTATCAATTGGGAAGATCTGAGTAGTCATCTTGCCTCTGACACTTAGCAGTTATGTCATCCTGAGCAGATGTTGTTCTACTGGGCTAATGGTGACAGTCCTGGAAAGAATTCTGAAACCCAGGTCATGACTTTGCTTTCTTTGAGAAATACATCCAATTCAGAGAAGAAACAAGCAAGGTATCATAAGTTACCATAAGTAGAGATCCCTGGTCTAAGGGAAAGAATAGAATAGAAGGCATCTTTAAATATTAACATATATTTATATGTATATATAGATATATGATACACATATATACATATAAACACACATATATATATACACACATATATGTGTTTATGTTTAAATAAATATATCACCATATATCTAAATATATTTCCTAAAATATAATTGCTCTTCAATTTAAAGAAAAAAAAAAGCATTCCTTTCATTGAAAGATGTACTTTGGGGTAAAAAGGCAGCCTAGTAGGATACTTCTGTATATTTTCTATTCTTTAACCTGATGTGCTCATTCTAAAGCAAAAGCTGATGATGTATATGTGGGAGGTAATAGAATCATAGCAATATACAGCTGTTTGCCAGGAGAGTGGACAATGGAATTCTACATCCTCTGGATAAAGGCCAACTCCAGAAGCACTGCAGCTGTGGGAGGCCAGAGTCTGCTTTTTGCTGAAATATGAACCGTGGCAAAGTGGGGACAAGAAAAGGTAGAGAAGGACTAGTTCTCCCATAGGAACCAAGGCCACAGATGCTGGCAATCAGGAGGTTTCTTACAGAGTTTTTGCCAATCTCAGGCTTTTATTGATAGAAGAGATTTCTAAATGGAAAACTGCAGACAGCATAAGGAGAATTCTGTTAATACTTCCTCCTATTTTTCTTGTCAAAATGTTTAGAACACAATGTGATGGTGAGAAGTGGAATACATAAGTATTACTGAGGCACTGTTCACACTGGGAGAACTTTAATATTGAGGAAAGAAGCAAAACTAAAAACCAGTTCCAATTGTTCAGTGAAGAAAGCCATATACACCCAGAGAGAGGGATATGAAATATGGACCACAACCTAACATTTTCATGCTCTCTATTAAACTTTGCTCACATAATGTTTTTCTTCTCAGACTTTTTTTTCTTGTATATCTGACGTTTCTTGCACAGCAAGTTAAGTGTAAAAATATGTATACACATATTTAATTTGTCAAGTATTTTAACATAATTAACATGTAGTAGACTTCCTGCCATCTAGGGGAGGGGTGGGGACGGGGGGGGGGGATTTGTAATGGAAAGCTTTGTAAGGGTCAGTGTTGAAAAATTAGCCATACATATGTTTTGCAAAAAAAAGCTTTAATAAAAAAGGAGAAAAATAAAAAAGAAGCAAAACTAAACTATCAAATAGGTTTTTGTTTGCCCTTATAGAGACTTTATTCAACTTGGGGTATAAATGACTTTAAGAGAAACACATTCACAAAGAAGGGATTTCCTTAATAGTGGTAGGTCAAATTCTATTAAAATTTCAGGGGAATAACCAGGTTTCATTGTTTTACTAGAATTTGGCCTTATTGCTTGAATTCCATTGTAGTGGTATGTATTGTCCTAGAAATTCACTTATAGATTAATCTACTAGTTAGTCACTCATAGCACTAAAACTAGACATCCGCATGTCAGCTTCCTTCCTCTATACCATTGACTTTGATTGCTATGGTTCTAACATCATAATAGCATGATGGTTAAGGATTGAACCCTGACTAAAATTTGTAGCAGGAAAGAAAAAAATAAATCTTTCCTTAAATTTATGCTTATTTTTCTTTTGCTAAGTTTAATCATTTGTTCATTTTATATGGAAGTGCCTAAATTAAAGCCATCATTGCCCATGAGGAAATGAAAATGTGCCCGCTGGGACCCAGATTAGTTAATACTTTCTTACACATTTTGTTGTCATGGATTCATAGTATCCTATTGAAATTACCAAAGTAATATCCTTATCCACCTTCCCCAAAAGACAAATGCAAATTGCCAATAAAATGAACATCTGATTTTGAGACAAAAGACATAATTTCAAATCCTACCTCTAATGTTACTATGTAACACATACCAACAAAGCAAACAAAGCAAAGCCTTCTTGAAATGCAGCTTCATCTTTTGTAAATAGTAAATAAAAATACTTGTACCACCTACTACACAGGGTTATATAAGGAAAGTATTTCATAAACCATAAAGCACCACTTAAACACAAGTGAATAATAATTTAATGAGTCTTCTTCCCAGCTACACATATCAACATTTCTTTTATGGCGGTATCATATTACATATTTTGGTGACCACTAGGGAAGATATTATAATAACTTCTTAAAACATTCCAAATACTATGGTATAACTTATACTATACTATTTTTCTGGATGACGACATTGTTCAGTCTATTTTTTTCAAAACAAAGATCATTCAAATCAAGAGAACAAACACAGAACATAAAATGAAGTTACAATTTGACTATCATATATCTAATATCTACACATAATTGCAAACATATTAAATAAATAGGTTCACCAAATGTACTTATTTGCAGTAAATGAAAAAGGTAAGGATGTTTAGTCATTTTTTCAGTCTTGTTCAACTCTTCGTGATCCTTTTTAGGGTTTTCTTGGCAAAGATAATGAAGTGGTTTGCCATTTCCTTCTCTAGCTCATTTTACAGATGAGGAACTAAGATAAACCAGAGTAAATGATTTGCCAAGGGTCACATAAGGTTATGTTTAGTAGGTTTCTAAGGCCAGATTTGAACTCAGATCTTCCTGACCCCAGTTCTGTTGCTCTATCCACAGTACCATCTAGCTTCCTGAAAGAAACAATAAACCACCCTAAAATACTGCCTTTTAAATAGTTTATTAAATATATGATCACTATGACAAGCTAAGTGGAAAAGGGAAAACGAGATAGCTTAGAAATACTTGGGAGCCCTATAGAAGCAAAAGGAAGAACATTATATGTTCAAAACCAAAAAGTGCTCCCAAGGAACTGTTCAGTATCTCAAACATCAGGAGTTCAATTTTCTCTAAGTGGGATTTTTCAAATCCCTGCTCCTGGAAAGACTCTGATCCTTCAAAATTTTACAAAGGTCACCCAACTTCACCAATTCTCCTAATCTTATCCAAGGGGCCAATCTGACCTTGTTTTAATGGTTATTTTCAAGCAAACAATAATATGTGAAAATCTTTCCCTATGAGTCAACACAATTCTATTTTTGCTGCCTTGTAAGCAAGTTTATACATGTTACATGAAAATGGAAAACAGCTGCACTTTGAGTTTTGTAAAATGAAAACTCATTTTCATAGTTTTTGAAAATGTGCAGGTTGGTCCAGGCATTTTTCAAAAACACAACCACACTTTTGAAAAGTAAAAGCAATTCCAACATCAAAGATAATTTAAAATTTAGATTTAGATGAAGATAGAAATAAGAGGGACAAACAGACAGAGACTGAGAGAACTGCCATTTAAAAAAAAAAGGAAATCTAACATAACTAATAGGCAACATCTTTGGAAATTTTCAAGATGTAGCAAATTAAGGAATTTCTGTTTAAGAAAGATTTGCATTTTCACTTTCTTGTATTTTGTATGTCATTTAAACCAAATAAAACTCTTTTGTTAATTCATTGAAGCTAACAGTGATTCAGAGTTCATCCAGTCCAGTTCTTTTACTTGATGGAAGAGAATATTGAGGCTGATACTGATGGACTGCTCAAGTAATATTTCCTTCCTTCTTTACTTCCTTCCTCCATCATTCCCTCCCTACTACCCTCTTTCTTTTTTCTTTCTTTCCTTCCTTCCTTCCTTCCTTCCTTCCTTCCTTCCTTCCTTCCTTCCTTCCTTCCTTCCTTCCTTCCTTCCTTC